>JAVSBS010008714.1:0-62797 GCA_033124195.1 Coracias cyanogaster
GGGGTCGTTGACAGCATGATCTTCAGAGGTGTCTACCAATCTGAACTGTTCTGTGGGGTAAACACATAAATAAATACATAACCCAGTGACAGTGAAGCAGGTCTCCAGGTCTTTTTCTTCTATGTTTATTTTTAGGTTTGTTCTTTATGGGGAAATACACTTTTATTCCCCTCCTGTATTGATCCCAAGTTATACATCACCTGAATCTCAAGCTTGCAGGAATAAGTTAGGTATGAGTGGGACCAAGGGTGAACTTTTGTTTTGAAGGTCAAGACTGGCCAGGATTAATGCTCTTTTCTAAACAAAACTCATCAGTGCTAACTTTTAACTTTATCTCCAGCGAAGTACAGTACACTCAGGAATGCACCTGGGTCAGTTATTCTGATGGGCTAAGTTTTACTTTACTTCTCTTTTCCCTGTGAGTTTCTTTTATTCAGTTTAGAGGCTTTATTCACAGAGGAAGAAGCCTTCATGTTGCTTATTTCTACACACTTCAGCTAAGGGTTGTTTTGGGAATGTGAGAGGTTTACCCTTTCCAAAGATCTCTTGTCCATGGACTGTCTACCCAGGATCATGAAAGAGGTATGAAGTCAAAGCCGTGCCAGGATGTTGCACTGAATGATGGCCACGATGCTCAGCAGGGTGCATGGGTCCTCTCTCACACCCACAGATCCCAGAGGCTGTTCAGAACCACATCCATAGCTGTCAATGTATGAGAGTTGGAACCTCTACATGTAGTCATTTTTTTCCTATTTATCATTGAATAAACTTTGGAAATGAATTCCCTCACCTTTAAATTATGTCTTGGCACAAGATCCATGTTTCTGGTTCTAATAGTTAAAGAGCCGTGGCTGGATTTACCACCCTTTCTATCTTTAACCTGCTGTTCAAGGCTACAGTGATTGAATGCTGGCTTGCAAACCCAGCTCCTGTATTTTTTATACTGTATAACTTTTGCTGGTATTTCCCTAATGGCCTGGGAATGTGCATCATTTTTCCAGTGAAATAACCACCCATTTATATATTTCCCTTGAGAGACAGCATGATCTGACATTGCATTTAACCCACAGCAAGATATTTAGTTTGCTGAATGGGTACTATGAGGGGACAAGCGTATGCAGCACAACTCATAATAGACAGTCATTTACCAGGTAAAATACTGGTCATATTGGAAATACAGCAGGATTGAAACAATGGCATTTTCCGTCCCTTCTTTCTCCTTTTCTGCTGCATAATCCTTTTATGCAATTTATACAAATAAACATAATATACCAGCTAAATCTTATAATTAACAAACAAGTCCAATAAATAAAAGATTGGGTTTTTGCTGTTTGGAGAATGAAGCAAAGGACAAAGTAAAACATGTCTGTTCAGTGAGGCAAGACACGACGACACATGGACAAAAGCAGCCCTGTTAGCTTTGCCTCATCTTTCTGGATTCAGCCAGGATTTCACCTCAGGCTGATCTGCTGAGTACACACCAGCAATATGTGCAGGAATCTGAAAACCCGTGCAAGTGTGTTTCATGGGTCAGTCAGGCATGTGGCTACCAGTATTGCAGTCTTCCTTCCTCTGCAACACCTTGCAACCCTTTCTGAGACCGATGCCCTAGAAGCTGTGGAGCTTCCCAGACTCCTCATGGGAAGTATAACTGGAGTTAACCACAGTGGAGGGTTAACCACAGTGAACTCAACATCAGGCAGAATTAAGACTCTCACGTGTGATCCACAAGCCACTGAAATCATCAGAATAATTCAGTTCATGACAGTGGAGCAGGTTGCTCTCAGATTGAAATTTCCCATTGATGTCATTATTCTCTACTAAGGGAGTAAAATGAAAACGTGAATATGGCACTTTGTGCATCATGGTCACACATGCCAGACAGCTCTCAGCATCTTAAATGGCACTGTATGGATATTTTATTATTTTCCAGACACAAACATATGGGAAAAGCATGACAGCACAGCCTCCTTCCTGCCACTCATGGTATGTTTTCATCAAGAGCTGAGAGAAGATCCTCTGCACCTCAGGGCATCAGGGCATGTGGGGAAAGAACAACACTGACCTGACTGGAATTAGGGGCAGGGGACAGAAATTGGGACGACTTTGCTGAGCTGACCCCATGACAGCTTTCAAACACCACAATGTCTCCACTGACACTGTTCTGACCACACATAGTCCTTATTGCCAGAGCGCTCACCCTCACAGCCTACTGGTTCTTACATCCATCCAGCAGAAGGCACTTTTGCAATAAAAAAAAATCTATTTGTTTGATAAATGATTGCTTTCTTATTTTTTAGGAAGTGAATCATCTATGCTCTGATTGGGATAATCAGAAAATCTTTATTACTGTCTAGCTTCATGTTTGTGCTCTGGATGAAATTATAGTAGATCCGTTTAAGTCAGGTTAGTTCAAATAAAATTGGATAGAATGGTTCTTGAAAAACAAATAAAACATAAAAAACTGTGTCTGGTTCAAAACTTTCAATCCAGGGAATTTTTGGATAGAAAGTTAAATTCCTTCCAAAACTTTTCAGGAGAATACCTTGCTTGGCTATGTTAACTCTATCCATTTATTGATTACATTAATCATTCCGTTCCTAAAAAGTCAATCCTCTCTGCTCTCCTCCACCCTAATTATGGACAGAAGTCAAGGTGAATCTTTCCATTAACTTCCATGATCTTTGGATCAAACACTGAAACGTGATCTTGAGAGTCGGGCATTGCTAATGAATCCAGGCACACTGAGGTTATCTCTAGCCCAGGTATCCTAATACCAGGGTAAAGCCATGGCAATGAGACACAGAGCTGACACTTACCCTGCAGTGAATTTGGAGCCGATGTAAACACAGTGAAGCCAGGCACTGCAGATATGAGTTTGGAAATACTTGTTTTATGGTCTTAAGGGAGATTCATACCTTGCAGAAAATGGCTTCTGTAACCAAATAGCAGCCTGTTAATTGTATCACGTTATCACTTGATAATGGAGCGATTTAGAAGTGTGACTACAGCAAACAGGAATTTCTGTTTTGCACCAGACCACTTAAAAACCCCTACCTTTATGTAGGGCATTAGGATTTTACCGTGTCACATTCTATTTCCGTTTCTTATTAAGAGCAAAATTGATTTGATATGCTAGGGGCTTTCCATTTGCATTTCAATTACAGATTTCTGTGGCTTCTTAGGCTTTCCAGGCTTTTAAAGGACTAGTATTTCCTATAAATATTCTGAGGAAAAAGATTTAGGGGCTGAGGTGGAATGAAGTTCGTTAAAAACAAAGCTTATCACAAGGACTGCCATCCCCATAGTTAAATTCATTGGTGATTGCTTATATTTCCATTGTTTATTAAATAAGCAAAGAAGAAGTCATTACTAAGAGGTGAGAAACACTATATGTGAACAGATGACTTGTATGATTTTACATGTCCTTCATTCATCCAAACTTAGCAGTGAGGTAATGAATTCCCTGTAGGTTGTGTGAAAAAAGGTAAAGAAGTTGATAAAGGCAGTAAGAGTCCAGCTGGGGATGTGAGTTTGGACTCCAATTACTGTACAGGCAATCAGGGAGCCAGAAAAGATTCCTTCAAGCTCAAACTCCCAGAGCTCCACCTTAGCTGGGGCTCCCAGGAACAGAGACCCAAAACTGAGGTAGAAATCCTGGCACTTAACTCGCTGGCTCAATTGCATTTACAAAATTCCAAAATAAAATTTTGGGATGGTTTTGAAAACAATGAAAAAATTCTCCCATCTTCTCTCTGGCCACTGTCTTTCTTACGCTGAGCATATCTTCATTCTGGGTAGAAACTACGTATGTGAACCTCAGATCAAAGATTTTTTTTTCACATTTTATTGTGCCAAGGGGAGAGGATCTTTGTCCTCCAAGAAAAAGCTACAGATGCAGCTGTTTAGCACAATACCACGTTTTATTGCTATGTCTTTGTGGAACTGAGCACACTTTTTACCAATCATTTGCTTCTCTCCAGAAGCCATCTCTTTACCCAGACCTATTTTTTTGCAATACATGCTGTAGATTGTACACTGTGAGGACTCCTGGCAATGCTGCCATCATTTTCCTTCATGCCACGTGGTCTTCCACCCGGGCTCTCATGGGCCAACTCTCCCTATTCCTACTTTGGCTCCTTTAGCAGAGGAAATGAAGGAAATACAGCCTCCTGTGAAGCAAGAAGGGATTTCCATCCAATCTGTATGTCACTCTGCTGTTTCCATGTATCATGCCCTTTTCTACCATTGGAAAGGAAATAATTACACTGCCTGCAAGAAACATGCTTTATGGCTTACATTTATGATAAAATCATGGAGCTGTTTCAATGAAATATTCCATCAATACATTACAACAAAGCAAGAACAGTGTGGCAGTAAAAATCTCTTATTATCCCTGTTTCATCCCTGGCTTTCTTTTGTTCAGTTTATTTAGTGCCTTTATTAAAATATTTCTCTTAAAATACTGGTTTTAATGCTATATTGTTTTTATAATGGCAAGATTTTTATTGTAACATCACCTCCAATTTAATATCTCTTTCCATTATATGTGAATTGCTACTAAAATGGAATTGCTGTTGTAATGGATGTAATACCCTTACAGAAAGTTTTAAGAGCCATTAGTACCACATAATTACAAAAGAAAAGCCGGGAAATGGCACGAGGAAGAGGGAAATACTATCAAAACAGGCACTGTTTCTGATAAAGACAAACAAGATCAAATAGCCAAAGAGTCTGGTGACCTGCGACTGAGGAAAAATATCTCAGAGAGGAAACATAAGAGAGAGATGCCACCAGAACCTGAGCTGGACATCCTTCTCTCTTTTTGACTCTTCAAAAGAAATTAAGAAGAGTACAATAGAGTGATGGTTGCCTTCTCCATGAGCATCATGAAATTCCCACTCAGACTCTGATTTTGTGGTGATGGTGCCTTCAGAGCACAGTGTGTAAAGGTAAAAACTGTCTCTTGTCTGACGAACAGGGAGCTTGTGGAAGGCACTGAGCTCTCTTACTTATGTTAGTCCTATTGCTACTAATGCCGTATTGTGTATGCCCCACTTGGAAGAAGCTCTTTGGATGGCTCTCCTTCCTTCCTAGACCTCATTCAAGCTGATTTTCTTTTATCTTTAACACCAACATCCAAAGTTATGCTGGGTTATCCTTGCCCTGGAAACCAGTTGGTGCACATGAGCAGAGGATCCCCATGTGTCCTATCCTGAAAATCTGGAGAACACTGTTCTAACAGTACAGGTGTACCAAAAAAGGGAATACTCATCCAAAAAGCTGAGTCCAAGTTTACTGAAGTACTTTAGTGATGGATTTAGACACCTAATCTGAGGCACTTGTATTTAACAGTAGCTTCTGCTATGAAATGTGCCAAGTTTCAGTGAAATAATAGTAATACTAAAAGGAATCAGTGGTCTTAAAAGTTCTACAGACCACCCAGATGAGGCATGGATACATTTTATTTTTCATGTCACATTTTGAGGGAGGAATAAAACCCCTTATGTTCATACAGTTCTCCTTTAGATCACTGAAACATATGGTAGCAGATTTATGGCAGTTTATCAGAAGGTTTGTATATACATGGATGCAAACTAAATATGCACTTGAAACTGTATCTGGCTTTTTTGCACTCTAGCTGAAATTTATTTCAGGGTGGATCTGCAATTTTCAGAGCATGAATTATGGTTTGAAATCTGAGTAACAGGACTCACTGGGTTGGTTAGTCCCCATATCTAAGGATAATGCATTTTAATCTCAGCATGTCTCTGGGGTGTTGCAAATAAAAAAAAAAAAGAAGAAGAAAAGAAAAAAAGAAGAAAAAAACAACACACATACGCACACACAAACCCCCTGAAGCCAGTTTGATGAATTTCTATGATCTTATCTCTGCAGAGCATTTTCTCTTTGGCAGGGTAGAGTTTTTTGCTTCAGCAGATAATACGGGAATTCAATCATTGTTTTCCAAAGTACGCATTATTTGCAATAGCATGGTCTGGGCGCTTGCCTTTCTCAAAGAGCAGGACAATATTTCAGCTAACAGGGTGGAAATCAATAGCAAAAGATTAAAGCTCAAAGGATGAACAAATGCACATGAACCAAAGGAGAAAGTGACAGTGAGAGCTGCCTTTAAGTGATAGCAGGTGCTCCTGTAGCCAAAGAGGAGAAGAACGAAGAGAGACGCTTCAATTAGCTCATCGCTGTGCTCCTGACAGCGGCTGCTTTGTTCTTGGCTTTGAAGGATTCTTTCCTTTCTTCTGATAGGCTTGCAACTCCCCACCAATCTCCTGTTGCAGCTTGATCCCGTATTCCTGTCAAGCCCTGGTCAGTCCGTTATCCTGCGTGGTGACTTCTTTGCTAACTAGATTCTGACTGAAAATCAGTTTAGCTCCCCCAGTATAACAGAATAACTTCATGACTACCTCCATCAGTGCCAGGGCTCCCATACCCGATAGCGATGCCAAGGTGCTTTGTTCCATCCCTTCCCCTAACAGCTAAGCTCTCTGCAGCTTAGCTTTGCTCATTTCTAGAAGGAGAGAGAAGGCCTGGAAAAAAGCAGCACAGATACCCAGAAATGTGGCAGCTCCTGTAGAAGGAATAGCTACACAGCCTAGAATGCTTCCGTTCAGAAAATATTTGGTCTAGCTAGGATGTAATTGGAGATTACAAAATAAGGAATGACATGCACAAGGCAAATAGGGACCAACTACTCTCTGCTTCTTCTTGCTGAGAAGATGGGGAGGAGTAGTGCAATTGGCAGGTTTGAAAAAAAAAACAAAAGAAGTACTTCATTGCCAGTGTGCATTTAAGATGAGAAACTCCTCTTTCTTGTGAATGTTGAAAGTCTACGGGGCTAAAAACTCTGGATAAATTAGTGGAGGAATAATCTATCCATCTCATTCCTTGCTAAGAAGTGCCTCAGCTGTGAGTGCTGGCTTTTGAGTGTGCTATAAAAACCTTCTGCTTTTGTGTTCTGGCGTCAGAGGTCCAAGAGCGTATCTGGGATGAGTCAGTCTCCAGTCCTTACCAGTACAGTTGTGTATATGTAAACACTGACTGACTGCATAAAGCCTCAATGCTCCAGCTCCTGCCTGGGGTGGGCCAGGAGACTTCTACCTGCAGCACTCCACCTCCCTCCCTCCATCTCTCCTCTCACACTGAGGAGGGCACAGGCCTACGGTTTTCCTTGCTTTCAGAAATTATGATGCATGAGCTAATCCATGCTGTTAGCCTCAAATACAGGCGGTGGGACTTACGGTGTGGGCTAAACTAAGCTGAATTACTTTGCATCTGCTGTTGCTACAGGCTTGCATACAGATAATTGCTCTGAATCTGGCGGTGCACAGGAGTTTGTTAAGATGCACTGAGTTCATTACATACCTGAGTAAGCAGAGGGCAAATGGCAGAGAGGAAAAGAAGGAGGAAGAAGGGAGACTTTTCACCATGGCTTTGTTTTCATGGAGAAACAGTCTTGACCACTTTACTCAGCCTGGGGGCTGGAACTAGCAATTGCCTTGAGAAATTTTGTTGGCAAACTGAAGTAACAGACCCCTTTTCCAGGCTACTCCTGCCATGGCATTAGCTGTTCCACCATTCCAATTGGATTGACTGTCCATCGCTGTCACTGAGTTACTGTCCCTCCTGTCTGCAGAAGTATAAATATGCCAGCATTGGTCCTGTACATGCTCATAACACTTCTGACTTCTGAAGACCATAAAGAATTTTAACCCTTAAATAGAATTTAATTGCATTTGGTAGGAGTTTAGGGCCCATCTATTACCTTAGGAACCTTTGCCAGTATTTGGTCCATCTCTGCTTTTCAGGCTGGGAGCAGAACAGGATTCCCAATATGCTCCAATTCAGTGGGGTTCAGCTGAGGTTCTGCCTGTGAGCAAGTGTCTAACTATGTGGTGGCAGAGATTTTGTCTGAACTTAAACTATGGATTATTTTTCAAGTGTATATCATACATTTGATTCAGTTGCAAAGGTTGAGAATTCACATATTTGTTCTAAAATGATGGTGGATATTCTTCAGTCATTAGCCTAAAGCTGGGGATTCAGGAAAAATTAAAAAGAGAATAAATGGTCTTCAAATCCAGCAAGAAGCCTTGAATTTCCCCCTCTGCCGGTATTAGGAGCTAAGTTTAGAAAATTGGAGAGCTAAGTCTAGCTATTTGGAGATAATTCCAGGAAGAGCCTTCTGATTACTTTGCTTCTGAGCAAAATAAATTAGAGAACATTGCGTGATGTTAAATATATCAAAGGACTGCTGTAATGGGAACATCACCTTCTCTGTATCAGGAAGATTACAGCTCAGCATGTGACAGTAAATATGTTCTGCTTCCTCTATACTCCTGTGCCTGCAGTGAGGTGCTGGAGGAGGATGGTTCTGCCTCTCTCAGTCAATGCTCTTGTCCAGGACATCTTTTCTGCCACTTCTGGTGACAGGTAGGTTGCTTCTGACCTTGCTCAAATTGCTTCTGTTAACAGGTAACAGTTTCTGAAAGATTTTTCTTACTGTCTGACCTGGGTGATTGCTTTGCTGAGCCAGGCAAAACAGAGAGCCAGAAAACACCAGGCTGGGATGCCTACCTGGTTATTTCCATTCAGATGATAGGAAACAGTGATGGTAGCAAGGTACTGAGAAAGTGAGACCACACTGGTAGCACCAAGGGATATCTCACCTGTGCTGACAGGTCTCTGGAGAACTTTCAGAGGTAGCAGACGGTTTATAGGCTCAACAATTCTTAAAATATATATAATTTCATGGAGAGAAGGAAGGTGGTGTCACAGTACCAGAGCAACCCACATTAGCACTGTTCAATGTGCAGAAACCTACCTAAAGTAGATCCAGAAGTCAATGCCATAGATAGACAAAATGCTATCACTGTGATCCACTGCTGAAGAGTAGCAGGTAAATCCCTGAGTCTGCACAACATCTAGTGAAAAATAAGCTGGGGTGAGGTGAGGATAGCATGACAGGTTTTGACAGCCCCTTCCTTAAGCTCTACAAATTCAGCCTACAGGCAATTCCTTTAGAAATGCAAAGGTGGAAATGCTCCATACCTTAGGTACAATACCATAAGGATGGGGATGCCATCATACTCTTTCCCTGAGCCTCAGCTAAAGACAGAGGTAAGGTAAATATCTGGGACAAGCTGCCATTCACAGGCATCATGGTAGAGCTGTGTAATTCCCTGCTAGGGGAAGCCACTTGGATGAACTATTAAGTTCTTTTTCAAGATAAATTCACACTTCTGATGTCAAAGGCAGCACAGTAAACAATATCGTCTTTTTCCAGCCATGGGAAAGAAGCAAGGTGAGCAGAAAATGACAAACACCAGACTGTCAGAGCCTCCTTTATTTCTCAGCATCCTCTTTAACTTCTGATTTTATGACCAAAACAAGATTCACCGTCCCTTGTTCCCAGTTAGCTTTACTGAAGAAGTGAAAGGTTGATGTTGCCAGTATACGGCCCTAATACCCACTGCACATCAATGATACAGAGATGGAGGCCATGAAGAAATTTTGGAGGGCTGAAAAGAAATAAGACTGTAGCTTTAAAAAAGGGCAAAGTGCAGCTACAGAGAGAGCACAGAAAATAACTCTGTGTGTATTTTTCTCTGTGAATTATGGTGCAATGGTGCTATAGGAACTCTGATGGGCCTGTGGCTCTCAGTCATTTTAGTTTTCTTCCTGTAGTTTTTTTCTATGCAAACTCTTACCAGCACTTGTGTAGTGCCATTTTGCTGACACCATGGATGGGGACAAAGGAGTAGAGGCAGGGTCACACTTGTTGCCTGTTCTCTTGTGATATTCCCTCCTGCCACCCCCAAAATACAGTTTTATGACACAAGTTCAAAGTAGAAAGTTTATAACTGGCATATGGCACAATATGCAGGGAGTAAAAATAATGACAAGCCAATGAAATAATTATGCTTGTATGCTATTTATTTTTTTCTTTTTAAATTCTGCTAGCTGGGAACTTTCTCCAAAATTTGGCATGTTTGGTACCTGGCCATATTATTCCATACATACAACACTTCCACTGTCTTTTCTGGCCCAGTATTAATTTATTAGTTTTATGCCCTTACAGAAGCATTGGCTGATAAGCTCTGCTGGAGGCCTCCAAGAACTAACAGTTGGCTGAATGAAGAAGAAAGCTTGGGTAACTATTAGGATTTGGGTTACAAAAACACCTCCTTGGGGGTCTTGGGAACCAAATTCTCATTTGTGAAGAGGATAAATGTTACTGTCACTCTACTTTTGGCACCTAACACAGTTAGCTAATTCAGGTGCAGAGTTTCTCTCCTGCTTTGAGATCTCCCTCCTTGACATAAGACCAGCTCCTCATTTGCTTCTGGTGGCTCTGCTGGACACAGCACCCTTTGAGCAGTCACAAACTGTTGGGGCACTTAACAACAGGGGGAAACTCATGAGGAACTTGACCTCTGATGGAAATAACTTATTCAAAATCCACCAATTCCCATGCCAACATGAACTGCCACTTAGAAAAGAGGAAAGATATCATGCAGAAGAAGAGAAAGGCTGCACTCCTGAGACACTGGATGTTTGAATGTTAACCAGCTTGGAAACACAGGGAAGTCCCTGTAACTTTCTGATACTACCACTTACCGGGTTGTACAGCACATCGAAAAAAAACCCAAAACATCTGCAGCACAGCTCAAGTAACAGCTCTCTCACAGTGTTTTCTTCCCAGTCTGACAGTACCTCCTCACTCGTAATTCAGCAAGAGCAGGTGAATTCACAACTTTACACCGACAACAGCCCAGAAGCAAGAGACACATACAGCAACCTGAAGAGCAAAACATGCCGCTAGTATTAACATAGCCTTGTAAATCAAAACAGTCTGCCTGTCTGGTGTCTTGTCCAGAAATTATTGGCTCATTCATCTTAGCCATATTAAGCAGACCACATTTATCAAGGTCACATAAAAAGAGATCTATAAACACTGTTCCTGGACAATAGTTACATACAGGTATCATGCCTACAGCAATTGCCCATTTTGCAGGGATGTACCGTTGGTTGGCATTGCCATGTTGTATGGAAGGGTAAGAGGTGCTTAGCTTCTCTGTGTGGGTGTACAGGCAGAGATACAGAAAGAGGTGAAGCTCAGAGAATCTTCAACACTCAGGTCAAAATAATGGCACAGGCCATTATAAAACACACCCAATTCAAGGACCTTCTTCTGGTTATGTGAATATTTTAGCAAAGATTTTGTGCAATTGCATCAGGTAATAACAATATCCTTTCTATCCTCACAGTATACCGCCATGAAATACTGGGAACAGAGAGCTGTATTGTATATACATTGTCAGAAACATCTGGCATAAACTTTGTTTGCTGCTATTCGCTCATTTATTAAAGCAAATGTCAGCAATGCTTTAATTTGGATATAATTCCAGCAGGACACAGGTGCATCTCACAGGACCCATCTACCAAGCACTCTCCCATTCCTGGCTGCTTGGTGGCCAGATGCCTCGGGTGGCTTTTCAGCCACCTTAAGAAAGACATGGACATTTTTCCAGTGGACATCTTGCCAAGATCACTAGGTCAAGGTCAAGTATCTGATGCTATCTGTTCCCTTGTTCCCCTTTACCATTCATGGGTTATCATGCAAATTAAATGCAAGCAAATTTTAAATGACTGACACTAAGTCCATAAAGTGGAATTGTATTTCTCTCCCTATGATTACTATAATGCTTAGCACATAGGGAAACTCTCTCAGAATAGTATATTATTGTGCTGGGCAGTGCACAGACAATCAGGGAGTACCTACCTCTCTGAGTTTCCACACTGAGAGATGACCTTTTTCTCAAATAATTGATAATCTAACCAAAAAAAACCAGAGGATGGCTGCAAAACGGGGGTGGTGGCTTTCCATGAACATGTATCATTAGGGTTTGCTTACAGAGGAAGCCTGTCAAACCGTTTAATTAAAAAAAAAAGAAATCTTGTTTTTTCTTAACTAAAAAAGGATATTAAAATTGGTGTTTTAAAAATCCATCTTTTATCTCTGCTTTATTGGAAAAAAAGTTATACTGGAGGCAGTACAGTATCTTCTGGGAAAATTATATACCATACACATTTTCCTATTTTGCTTAGACATCACCATGAAAGGCATAGTGTAAAACCCCTGCTTATTTCCAAGATGGTCAAAATCATATATGTAATAAGATATGATAGGAAGTATTAGTAAATATAATGTTTTTTATTTTTTTCCTTCAGAATTGTAGCATCTTTTTACTGGATCTTTCTTTTTTACTCACTTCACTCATCCATAAACCCACTTTGACCTAGTCACTACCTATATGTGTTGGATGGCAGAATAAATGCTAAAAACATTTAAATCATCAGATATAGATTTTCCATACATCACTGTCATAATCTTAAGGCTTGAGAGCCAGCAAACCTCTAGAGCTTGCTGGAGTCAGTTATACCATTAGAAATCTGAAAATCCCAGCTCCCTGAGACAAGTGTTTCTAGGGATGATGGGCAAAGCTATTACATCTTAAAACACTCCCTGCTCCATGCTCATATAATGCTGGTATAAATGGTCAAAGCAGAGTGATTTGGGGAACAAATTACAGCACAAAGGCACCACATCATTTGTGGGCTGTTCTGGGATGATCCTGTGAAATGGATCATTTATAAAAGTAAAATTCAACTTTAACAAGAAATGTTGAGTATTTCTGAATTAATATCTTCTGAATATTTTCAGATCTTAAAATAGCGTGCATGTGTGTGTCTAAGTACAGGACAGATGAGGGAACCCTGCCTTGTGAAAGCTGATTGATAGTTCCGGACAGGGGATGCAGGAGATTGAGGGTCAGTTCCTTGTTCTGAATCTGCAGCGATCCCAGCTAATGCTCTGGCTGCAGAGCCAGCCTCACACAGGGATTTTGTGGTAGTTTCCTCAACAAGGAATCCCCAAGAAAGGTAAGAGTAAGACAAGACTTGGCTTTGTAGGCCATTTGCAGTGGTATGTCTTCTAATCTGAATTATGGCTGTTGTGGTTCCTCTACCAGTACCACTGTGATGAGGAACTGAATAATGTTTCCCAGTGTGTCAAAACCTGTAGGTATACATCCAATAATAAACAGGGAAAAAGAAGGGATAAGAGAAAGCTTAGAAAAGAGAAGGAATTGATAAGATCTTAATAGTCTCATTACATAAAATATACATACTGTATGTTATGTATATAAACATGGTATATGCATAGGAGCTAGCTGTTGCCCATATACACAGCCAGAAGAAATGAGCAGCAAGGAAGATGTGTCCTGGATGTTACAACTGTCTTAAATATAGGGAGGGCAAAACAGTACAATGGGTTGCTGGGAACCTGCTGGGGTTGCTGTGGAGTCTTTTTTGCAGAATACGTCAAAATACAGGCAGAGAGAGCACACTGTGAAGGATTTCCAGAGATGGGTGAACCTCCTTTCAGCAATGGTCCTCACTAGAGGACCTCTTGAAGCTCTTTCTGACCCACTGTTTCTACCTCTTGATAGTTTTTTGGGGAAAGTTGTCATCATCACTACAGCAAATTACTACAAAATTCCAAATCAGTCCAGCATTTGTCCAGAAAGTAGAGAGAAGATGCTAAGTTCCACCAGAGCTTGTTTCTTGTAGTGTGATGCCTAACAGCTCCGGATGCTGAGCTGGACCTGTCTGCGGCTGTGCCATGGGGATTAACCAGCTCAACTCCCTTCCCTGGCTTGGGAAGCTCTGCACTGCATCCACAGTGATGTTACACAGCATGTAGCAGGGGAGGGAAGCAGCAAATATATTTTCTAGCCGTGCCCACTGCAAATAAATCACACTGTATAAATTATGGAGTGAGATGGGGTACACGGCATGATACTGCTGTTATAAATGCCGGTGTTATTAGTTATGCTGGGGTGCTGGAGGAGACAAATCAGTGTGGAAGAGCGTGGATGTGCGGCATGAAGATTAGGTATGATGGATTAGTGTTGCATTTCTCTGGGATGGCAGCACTGTCTGAGACCCGTGTGTGGTCAGGCAGCCTCATGACTGGAGAGGTAGAACCTCCAGGCGTAGCTGGGGAGACTTGGTGGCATTATGTGGGTGGCCGTATCGGGATACACAGAAACCACGATTCGTCACTTGGGTTCCTTATTTCTGATTTCCTCCTGCTTCTGAACAACAAATGGAATTGAAAATGCAAGACTGTGCAACAGCAAGACTCTTGGGGGTGGCTGTGAGTAACTGACAGGTATAAATTGTAGCCCCTGCAAGCAGTTAGGAGGCCCATGGGAATAAGAGATATCATAACATGAAAATGAAGGTCAGCTACAATGCTGTGAACATGGAGACATTGCTCACTATATTATAGGGTCTTTAGCAGCTAGCAGAACCACCTAGCATTTTGCAGCCGGTGCAGATCAGAGGGCTGCTTAGTGATGCCCATGCCTCTGGGGGATTCAGCCTGTCTGTAGCTGTCAGGCAGGAGGGATTTGCTTTGGGTGTTTTTCACTGTAGTGTAACTCCTTGGGATTTAATAAACAGAGAACAGGAGAGTTAGAGGGAATTCATTAACCTCCCCTGGCAATGAAATCCAAATGTTTCTGTAATGCTTATATTCAAACTGGGGTAAAAATAAAAATATTGACTCACAGTGATCCAACACAGCTTATCTTCACTAAGTTATTTCACCAAAGTATTTTGGAATGAACATATGAAACCAGAAAAAGCAATAGTGGATTTATAAAGATCTCATAGCAAAAGCAGTCTATTTTCAAACGGAGAGATACAACTTTTTTTTTTTTTTCCAATTGTTTCTGTGCTTAAAGGAGAAAAAGGAACAGCTTTGGGGAGAAGAAGAGTTTAACCTTTTTTCCAGATGGTTCTCAGGTAAAATGTTCAGAAGTGTGTGACTTAGGAAAGTAAGTTTTTTTCTTCAGAAGGGCCATGGATGGTTTGGCAGTTACTGCCAGGCATGCACTGGATGATAAAGATAACTGCAGAGATTTCAGAGCAAAAGCAATACTGGATCTAGAAGTAAGGTCTGTCATAGACTTCCTTACTTGCTGGGACAGGGAATCCAAAATCATCAGCATGGGTTTGGAGACAGTTTATGAACCCTGCTGTGTTCTCATGAGCAGGAGCTGGTGGTCTCAAAGACAGATATGGTAGAGAGCGTTTGGTTCTTGGCTCTTCCTCCCCTGTTGCTATGGACAATTCCCCATCTAGGCAAAGGAAGAAGGCTTGGGAGTGAGCTGCCCTGAGCCTTCAACTTCTCTTTATACACTGCTACTTGCATGCCAATGGGTGGCTTGTGCTCAGGAACAGGTACCTTGAATAATGCAAATTGCTAAAATGAGCTTTAGTTGGAAATGTAATGGACTATGTGGATGGAGTCCAAATGGGGAGATGTAATAGACTCTCGGCAATGAATTATATCCCCAAACCCCAAGCAGCTTTTGCAGATCTGATGTGTAAGGATGCTTTCTACAGCTGCAGATGAAGAGCATTCTGGTAACAACATCAGCCTCTGGGAAATTCTACAGGGATTTTGTGGGCTCTGATCCTTGCTGTACCCTAATTTCCATTCTCTTCACTAAGACTCTTATGTGGGGAGAGTCTGGTTTCATTTTCTGTCCAAACCATGCAAAAGGCAAATCCTCATCAGCCCCTAGCAGATGTGATGGGCTGATCGTTATTGAATATGATGTATTTGGGATTTGTAATTAAAATTAAAGCTATTTGCTATAAAACATGTAGAATTTAATTCCTTTCATTAGATATCTTAGGCTAATTGTTGCATCCAGCAGGGAGCAAATGGCATTGTAATTGCTTGATATCTCATGCTGGTTTGATTAGAAGGCGATAGGAATGGGAAAAAAGATAACTCTGAGAAGGGCTTTATCTTTCTTTCTTTGATTTCTTCTTGGTGCCAAGCATTTCCAAAATAAAATAGAATTTTTCAAACTGACTTTCTGTCCTGTCTCAATTAGAAGGTTAGGGAGTTGAGGAGTGAAAATGCTGTTTTTATTTACACCTGGAGAGATGCTGAGACTCTCAGTTGAGGAGTGACAATATTTTAGGGCCAAGTTTGGTAAACACTCACTGGTCGTGTAGAGGGGTTCTTATGATTATTCTTTCTGTCCTTCTGCCAGGGAAACTGAGGCACAGAAAGGCAAAGTGGAGGGTCTCATGTCGCATAATGTAAGTGGCAATGACAAAGACTGATCCTAAAAAACCTCCCTTTTCTTCCAGGATAAACAGTTTGGAAATGACTGTGGTGAAGTTCAGGAAGGTGACAGAGGTGTCAAATGCTAGTGAGTCACAGGGGACTGCCACCAGTCCTGATTTTTAGCTGCTAAATTATAATCCTTGTTCTTCCATACATTGCACACTAAGCATAAGAAGTCCATTATGGCTGGTGTTAGAGATAAGTAGCTGGGTGTGCATAGCTATGCATGGGAAATCCAATTTCTGCTGTAGCTCCGAGTACTGCATGGCAGCTTCCTAAAGGCACCTGTGCAATGTCCATACCTCACACAGTGAATAGCACCAGTTCAGAGCTAATCTGGGGATAAACACAGCTAACCAAGGAAGCATTTCTTGGAGGAGGACCAGTGCAGTGGGTCAGAACATGCCTTCTCTTTGGACTTGTACAGAGATGGGAACAGGGCATAGAAAGGGTTAACAACAGGCATGGAAACAGGTAGAAAAGTCTGAGGAAGACAAGATCTAAGAGGAGAGTTCTAGAGTAGAAAACAAGGCAAATCAAGTGTAAAGAAATATCAAAAAGCAATTCCACTTGTGAAATATAGATTTAGAGGGAGTGTGATACACCTGGGATAAAGCAGATGGCAAAGCTGTCCTACGCTCCCTGTATGTTTGCACAAGCCAGAGAGCCACAGCTGGGCAAGGTGGGTTATGCTGCAGGCACCCAAGGTGCTTCAGGACACTCATGGATGTAACGGGAAGAAGGGAGGTGAGCAGACAAGGCTGACCAGGAAGTATCACTTGGGAGATATTACTGTAGCAAAGTGAAAATAGCAGCCTCTATTCTTCCCTCTTCTTTCAGTCTTTAACAGGAGACTTTTTCACATTCCACTGGTACAATAAATGATACAATGCCATTACTGCAGCCTCAGAGAGTCCAGCTCAGTTGGATGCTCCCGTGATGCTCCATCCTCATCAGTGTGCAAACGAAAGTCCATTCAGGAAATCTCAGCCCCCGGCAATGACCCTTTTATTAAGAAGCGGGCTGTGCGTGACCCCAATCACAGTTCAAGAGGCAGGTCACACCTCAGTTTTTTAAAGATGTTTTTATGGTACTTGCTGCTTCAGGTTCTGAACACCTCGTAATTTTTATTACCATCTTCTCCCCAGCTTTTCTGCAAGATAAGAAAATACCAGTGCCTTGATTTTTTGGGTAAGGAATAGAGGTTGATTCACAGAAGTCCTTTAGGTACCACAGATGTCTTCTAACCGTGCTCTGAAGCACATGTACCCATTCAAGCACCCAAGTTTCCACACCTGAGCAGGTCATCACAGGTGCTGGTAGTTACTGAGATTCATAGTCAGGGCTGAAATCAGCTCTGCAAAGGCTCCAAAGTACTGATATTCAACCAGAAATAGTTCCTGGTAGTAGGGCCACAGTGCCTGTCTGGAGTGCACTGACCCCTGAGGCAGTCAGGCTGGAGCTACACCCAGCTGCAACCATACAGGAGCTGTGTCTGGAGATGTGTGGCTGACATAGGGTGAAAGCAGGGTCTGGGATGGGTCTCTTCTGTCCCCAGCACTGCATCTGACGCTGGACTTAGCTGATGGGCTTCAGAAACTGTGGGTGGGGAATTTTTCTTCTGTGTTTCTGAATATTTAACGTGGTGACTACATCTCCTGCCCTCCTTTTTATTTTGAAAAAAGTGGTGTTCTGCTCAGCTTTTCCAGCCCATGGTGATGATATCTTATTGGAGTTTTTTCATCTGTGCTGCCAGCTATGACTGGCCTTTGCTAATACAGGTATGCAAGCAACTCCTGCGCTTTCTGCTTCTAACATTTTAAAACAATTTTCCACCTATGTTAAATATGCTTTTTGTGCATTAATTTTGTCCATAATATATGTGATGTTTAAGTCCAAAAAACAAACCTATAGTTTAGCTGCTCTACATCAGGCTATATTAAGCTCATCTAAGCGAGACTTTTTCTAGTGAGCAGAAGGGGGAAAAGTCTCTGTGGTTGTTGTACTGTCAGCTTTCCTATCCAATTTAATTAGTTCTGAGGAGCTCCTTGACGATAATTTATTCTTCCTTCCTTTTCCTTGTTACATGCGTTAATTATTTTCATGCGGCTCACTGAGGGCTCACAGATGAAGCACAGATCTGGGTGAATATCTCTGCCTCCGGCAGGCAGTTACCCCAGGGAAGCATGGCCGTGAATAGGTACAGGAGGAGAAAATTGTGTATGATAAATCTGAAGTTAGGCAGACTGGATGTTGGGAATGGAGCAGTGGGGGAACTGCTGGCAGTCTGGGTCTTCTCTGTCTCTTCATCTGCATACAAATACAGAGGTTGTTAGAATGTGCCTTTATGAAAC
This sequence comes from Coracias cyanogaster, assembly GCA_033124195.1. Classification (NCBI taxonomy): domain Eukaryota; kingdom Metazoa; phylum Chordata; class Aves; order Coraciiformes; family Coraciidae; genus Coracias; species Coracias cyanogaster. The sequence continues at coordinate 18,592 of JAVSBS010008714.1, forward strand.
CAGCTTCTGCTGCTAGTTTAAGGGTCAATCCCTTTGGGATTTTGGTTTGGAGCACACACAAGACTTTAACAGAAATAAGACTACAGCTGTAAGTTGAAGTGGTTTTTAGGGGTGCACACAGAGTGTACCAAGATATTGCCGGGGTGCAGGCTGTCATGGGAGAGCGGTGTGATGCTGGGGCTGTGGTGCCAGTGCATGCATGGCAGGTGTCACCACTGAAGAGAGTGAGTGGGATGAAATCAGCCGCAGGTTGTAGACTGATGCTCCTGTCACTGCCATTGGGGCTGCTGGAGCAGTAAAACTCCTCCCTCAATACCCAAGGGCTGCCACGAAACCTGCAGAAATCAGTTTTGTTTATTTGTTAGATAAAGATACACAAAGTGAAAAGCTGATGCTTTCACACCCATGTCTAAAATCACTATGGTCATCAATCAGGGCTTGAGTTTCCCAAATAGTTTTCTGCTCCTTTAGAAGGAGAGGTAGGGTGTTAATGCCTGGACCCAGGATAAGGCCAGCAGTGACCACAGCTCTCAGGTCCTCCTGCTCTTCCTTTCATTGTGAGGAAGTAAAAAGACAAACAAAAACTATACTGACAGAATAGCAGGTTTCTTCCCCTCCTCGACTGCAAAATATTTTATCTCCACCTTTCCCTTTGCAATTATTTGCTTAGAGGGACATAGAGGGATTCAGAGAAGCACCCTCCAATTCTCTGTGGTGGTGCCCTGGTTTGACGAGATGAGGAAGGGGACTTCTTACTGCTCTGCTGTGCATCAAAATGAAGATAGTAGCAATCTAGTTCTGCATGATAAGCAGAAAAAAATGGTCATTTTATGCTAGATCATCTCCTGTTGTGCAAGGTAAAATGGTTTTGCATCTCTGTATGGCAGAGGTGGAACCACTTAAACAGAGTCCAGAGGTGTATTTTTGGTGTCTCCCTCAGTAATGGTATTACTGATAACCAACAGACTATCCTGTGGCCTGTAGTTACTTCTAAATTTATCACTGCAGGAATAGTTTGTGGGAGCTTTTGCATCCTGATTTTGTTATTAATCCATCTGTACAGCTGTGTTCTACCGCCCTCCCCCAGTAAATGTCAGATATGGGAATTTGCAGAGTGGACAGAGGAAATACTGTGTCTGGAAGGCACAGATTGTTGGTTAAATAAACCTCCTCCAGGAAAGCATTTGGAGAAATGGAAGCAGGGGGAGAGGAAAGGGGAAATCTGATTCCAGATACAAAGAGGGAGTTTAAATACCTCAGCCAATGGAACAGAGATTTTTAATATGACATGAGCAAATGATTCTTTTTTTTGAGTGTTTTGTTTGCTGCATAATTTAAAGGAATATTTTTGTTGCCCTTTGCTACATAATTGAATTTTTATAGTGCTGTTAATAAAAGTATAGATCAAATGTGACAATTATTATTCTTCAATGGATTTTTATATTATTTTGTTCTGAGAGAGCTATGAGAAAACATTAAGGATAACTCTAAAGATGTATTCTGAAACCATTTCTATGATTTAGTACTTCTTAAAAGTAGTGAAGTAGTTGGGTGTCTTCTCTAGTTCTGTGAAGTAATTCTGGGTTTTCAGAGAGAGTCTACGCATTTTAACAGTTGTAAAAGAGGGGGCAATCCTGTAGTCACTTTCAGGTAAAAGACCCATTTGTTTCCATGGGAGTTTTGTCAGGGTGAGGGAGACAGCTGCATCAAGATGCATAAATGTAGGTAAAAAATGTCAGTTCCAGTGTGTCATTTGTTTGAGTGTTGAAAACAGCATTATCCTTTCATGTCCCATACAGTGAGGCAGTAAATCATTTTTAAAAGGTTTGGAGATAAAGAAAAATACATTGACCCTTTGTGCTTGATTCTAGCCCCTTACTTATGTCAAGGCCTTTGTTTCTGGGGAATATGCTACAGAACAAAGCTGCAGAATTTAGTTGTGTCCACGAGTGGAACAACAGTGCAAATCTCTACAGCTTGCCTTTATACTTCATGAATTGTAAACTGATGGAGTTAAAAAAATTCTTTATCTTTTTTTTATTAATGGGCAAAAAAGACACATTAAACATCTGTTGTTAGATTTATATGGGACAGTAGTTTCCAGCTGAAGCATTTCTTAAAAGTATATTTATCCTTTGAAGAAAAAATAACATTATTTCCAGAATGGAGAAAATGATTATTTAAATATGTTTTCTGATAATGGAACCACTTTGTTAATGAACAGCAATTTTCTGGCTACCTCTGGAGGAATTAAGCTCATGGATTATATAATACATCTGTGAAAGCTTATCTGATTGCCCAGTAATTGTGACCTCATTGTGGATTGTGCAATTAAGCATTAAGCTACTATTTGGCACCATGGTTAATTGTGTTTTACTTTTCTGATACGCTTGTTGATGATATGGAACAAAATTACTGATAACGGCAGAGGGATGGGAGGAACAGCACTATCTAAGCACCATCCCCACGCAGCACTGCAGGTGCCCCTCTCCAGTATGGAGGAGATAATTAAGCAGGCAAAGGGCTAATGACAGGGGAAAGGCTGTCACATCCAGTGTGAAGGCTTTTAGGCCAGGCACCAAAGTCCCTTTGCTTTCAAACCAATGTGTTATACTGAAAGGCTCAACATGCGAGGAACAGTTTTGCATGGTAAATTTGAGGATAAGTCTTTTGTATATCTTCCTGCACCAAGCCATAGCTTCCCAAATATAAATAGGTGGTTGTTTAGGAACATGCAAAGCAGTAACATTTTAGAAATATTTTTGTGGAAATTGTTCCCAAACTACAGATGTCAGTCAAGTTGAAGTTGGTTTTTGGAGACACAGCAAGAAAGGAGACCAAGATGAGCAAAAAACAATCTTTATAGGCAAAGATAAATAACACTGGGAAGGCATCTCAACTCTTTTGATCCTCCAATCAATGTGCCAAAATCTTCACATGCTTACCTAGTACCTCAGAGAAAGTGAGTGTTTGGGAATGGTTCATGGGCAGGAACCTGTATGAGACATTGATTACAAAGCAGAGATTTATGTGTAGCTCTCCTGTAGGACAACTTGTTGAAGAGACTTTTGTTGACCAAGTGAATTTTCTTGTCGTCCCCACTAAGGAGCTGTGCTGTGCACTTCTTCCTGCACCTGCAGTGCCCTCCTACTTCCTGCATGAAGAAAGCTGAGCCTGAAAGCCAGCTCTGAGCTGCAGGCCCTTGTGTGCACAAGAACCAAAATGTAAAACAGGATGGAAAGAAGAAATAAATGTTTTGGTTCTTTCATGCTGACAGAAGCAAGAAGCACAAGCATCCACTGTGTCTGATTTCATTAATGCAAAGTGGGAAGTATTAGAGGCCTTTTACTGTGGTGTAGTCACCCCTTCTCAATTAAACACACTTCTTCTTGGACCTCCTCCTCTTTGGACTCTGCCGTTTTTTGAGTAGTACATCAACAATAAGCCCTTTTCCATCGTGATGTATTGTACTCATATATCTTCAGAGTGAGCTTTCTTTCTAATGATCTATTAGTGAAATGAATCATTTGAGTGAGGAGGATGATGATGATGATGATGATGTACTACTCTATGGATGATGCCATCCAAAGGAAAGAAAAGGTCAAACAACAAATTCAATAGAGTTATTGGATAAAAGTCAGGCAACATATCATCTCAGAGGCTGCTTTCCTAATGCCAAGGAGGATTGCTGATACAAGCAATGCATTCCGGAGACCATTTCTTTTACAACTGTGCCTGAAGTGACCTCTGAATGTCAAGGGAAAGCAGTACTGTGTATCATCTGAATTGAGAGACTGTAAAAATATTTTTGTGTTTAAGACTGTGTATGACAGGTTCAGCATCAAATCCCCATGGGAATGAAAGTCGTGATGTGTCTTCTGTTCTTCTGGGTGCCCATTCACAAAAGTTGCATGCATATGTCTCTGCCTAGGTTAGCTCTAAATTCTGTGCATGGCTGTGGAACCTGATCACCTGGTTCACTGCGATCATAAGATGCTAGTAAATAAGCTTGTTTTGTGAGTTGAAGTTACCAGTGTAGGATTCTAGAATAGCATCTACAAAATTCGTACTGTATTGTAACCGTTTCCTTCATCAAGATTGAAAATACATTTTAAGATCATTTCCTCTGCCTCTTTTCCACAGCATTCAAAAACGCTGCTCTGCTCAGGCTGAACAAGAAGTATTCAGTGTACTGTAGAGGGAATTTTTTAAAAAGAGTATGGATTTTTCTCTTTTCCTCTCACATGTCTGTCTTTAAGTCCTAGAACTTTACTGTGGAAGGACACTGAGAGACACATTTAAATAATATGTGGAGTTGTATCCCAAAATGGCTTAATTGTTTAATGCCTACTGAAATGTAAATGAAGCTTATGAGAGTGCTAAGAGATTCATCTATCCCTGCAAGGTCAATATATTGAGTATGGTGCAATTTGCTATGGGGGAGGGGGTCTTCCAATGAATATTCTTGATGTTCAGAAAAAGGCTTCAGGCTGGCTTCTCCTTTCAAGCCCCTATATTTGCATTTGCTAATAACGATGAACGGTTTTGCAATGCCAAGATGTGACATCTGACTGCTTGATTTTGCCATTTCATATGTGAGAATGATGTGCAATGCAGCTGCTCGACCAGTGGAAATGTGACCTGGTACTGGCCCTGGAAAATCAGAAAGGGTGCTTTTGAACACAAGGGCAATTCCGTGCTGTATGGACATTTCAAGATGCTGGGAGCGAGTTGCTGCCAGTGGCTAACCCCCCAACACGCCTTTTTCTGCAGAGTGTGGGATGTACTAGCAGTTGTATCGTTGTAAGGGTGATCAGACATCTCCCATGCAGAATCTGTGTATGGCCTATGGACTACCATGGCATACATTCAAAACATGATGCATACACTTCACCTATTCCATCAGAATTTTTCTGGTTTTTTTTTTCCCTCATATCATTGGTACAAATGACTGATTATTGCTAGGGAAATTGCACAGCGGGCTCCCTGGAAATCTTAGCACGCCTGAGTTGCTGCCTCCAGTGAGGTCTTTTTTTGTAATGAATCTAGGAGTTGCTTTTGGGAAGAGGGTAGAGGAAGACTCATCCTGCCTTCAGCTGGCTTCCTGAAAAATACAAACCATTAACAGCTGGGAGTGACTGTTTTGAGTCCTCCAATGCTTGTCTCCTAGACAGAGGTAACACACAGAGCATTGAATGGGAATTATCAGAGATTTATTACACCTTAAGAAGAAGGAGTCTAAAACAGCAGAATCATGGAAATTTGCCATACACAGAATAATTCCTGCAGAAAAAGCTTAGAGAGTCTTTTGGCACTTCTGCCATTTTCCATAGCATTAATGTCCCTTTCTTTTGTTTCATGAAATGTTCAGGAACGTTACCACTTCTTAATTTGAAGCTTTTTCAATGAACTTAAATTGCTTCAGTATTATTAAAGCTTCTCAGCAAGCAGAATTTTTCTGTGTTGAGTTAGGGTCTCTAACAAGGCAGAAAAATGAGGAGTCTGAAGGTTTCCTTGTTTTTAAAAGCTTGAGCAAATTTCTGGTAATGGCATGTCAACTGCAGCTTGTAAATTATACAATGCCATTTCATGACAACATTTTCCACTGTTCCAGGCTTGATTCTGGTTAAAATAAAACTGAGAACCAGTTTAACATGTAGAGGTGTGTGTCCATGAATCACAGAGTTAGCCCTAGGAAGGATGGCTCTGCAAGGCTCCAATGGCTAAAGCTGTTGTAAATGAAACTGCAAAATAAATGCTGTAAATATATTTATATGTGTATACATAGACAAAAGATCCTATGCACACAGACAAACACCTCTCAGTGTTTCTTCACACTAAAAGTGCACATCAAGCTAACCTGAACAAAATCTAGTTACTTGCTATTTACTTCATGGCTTGCAAATATCACCAAATAGAGCTTAATAATCAGTGGCAGATCTTTTCCTACCAAGCCTGTTTTTTTCATGTTGGTTCCTTCCTTTACCTTCCCTGGTACCTCTTCAAGCTATTCCTCTGAACCTGTGCTTAGCCTGGACTCAGTTTAAACGTGCCCTAACAGTGCAGCAATTCACATTACAGTGCCAGTGTCTCCCCATCCCTGAGTCCTTGAGCTGCAAAATCAACTTGTGGCACCAGCAGCCTGATTTTTCAGCATACCAAACTTTCTCTTTAAAACTAAATAAATAAATAAGAAATGTCATCTTGTCGCTAATGGTATTTGCGTTATTTTGCAGCTGTGTTCACTTTGAAGTGAGCAGTCAGTGATTTTCAAGTTAGCTAGGTGAAGTGGAAAAATAATGATGGATTCAGTAGTCTTTTGTCACTTTTAGGCCTGAATTGTCCTTATGTCTGGGTAAATGTTGGCTATGTACTGCCTGCTGGTGGTGGAAAATAGATTCCAGTGTAGGTCCTGCTGGAAGAAAAAAATTGGGTCATTTAGTTTCTCATAATTTCCCCTCAGTTCCCCTTTATAATGAGTGTTAATAAATAACTTCAGGAAAAATGGCTCATGATCTTTTATCACTCAAATGTGCAGCAATGAAAATTAAAATGAAGGAGAAACCGATAAAATGCCTAATACCTCATAAACATTCTTTACCCGAAACAATGAAAAATAGGAGATAGAAGCAGCTCTTAATGGGAAGATTTGGAGGTTTGAGACCAATCTTGATTAGGCTTTTTCCCTGTAATTTGTTGTACAGCTTATAACATCTCTTTCAAGACAGAATAATATAGGTCAATAGCTGACTTAAAAATCTTTAAGAACTGGAATGATTAGTGGTTTGAGCAAGAGCCATTAGCCGATTCAACAGCTTGTGCTCTTTCAGAGATGAGCTTGTCTTTGGGCAAGGAGCATAAATCTCAAACTCCAAACTCCACTGCCTTATCAAGGGATGCATTGATTTGCTCAAAGGAAGGAGGACCTGATTGTTATAAGCTCTTTTCTGAACTTATTTTCTTCACGAAATCGTTTATGGTACTGTGTGTGCCTGTCTCCCTGATGGGTCTGTTACCCTGTTTCAGCCAGATTTTATCCAGTGTGCAGGATGTTCAAGACATTGGGGTCTGGCAAGTTTTGTGAAAAGAAGAGGTGGAGTTTGGAAGCAGGAGCAAGGATGTCAGGTACCACCTGCTTGAATCTGCAAAGACTTCTCCAAAGCTCTTGGGGAGTGTTTTCTGATGTGTCTATCCATAGGTAGATGCTCACAGCCCTTGTTCAGCTCTGGAGCTTGGACTATAGTTCAGGCTAAGGTATTATTTCATGCAATACTGGGCAATACTGAGCAAGAGAACTTGACTTCTCAGGGTCCAAAGATCCCTTTTTGTAATCGAGGAAGAAAACTCCCTTTTCCTGGCCTGGCTCACTCATTTTATGTCTAAGCTCTTTAGGAAGAAATCAAGGTTTTCCAATTACAGTATTAGAGCCGAGGAACTTAATTCTGACTGAAGTGCCTGGATGCCACTGAAATATGGACAACGTGTGTTCACGTACCTCAGAAACCATTCAGTTTCCTCAGGCCCTTATCTCAACACCTTCTCAAAACAAAAAGGCAACTCACTACCTCCTTACCTGAGCGCAAGTAACTGCAGAGCAGAGAGCATTTTTTCAGGTCTGGCAAAAGTGTAAAATTAAATAAGTTGCCTCAACTCTCCTCCTTCACAGTCCCAGCTTTCCCAGTATTTTTACTTTCTGGCATGTAGACGACATACTCAAACCCCAAGCTCCCTCTGGCAAGCAGTGACTTCACATAAACTCTTCCTACCTACCAGCCATCAAATCACGAGCTAGTGGAGAGAGAAAATAGATGGAGGAGAGGAAAATATATAAGGTAGTGGTACAGTTGGCTTTTGAGGGCCTTTTAAAGGCAGCAGCCAGCAAAGGAAAGGTGCTGGCTGGGGGCTGGCGAAGTGTAACTTTTCAAGGTTAATAATTGCACACATTTTCCTTCTGCAAACTTCCTCCTCCAGCTCCTGTCTTTCAATAGGAAATCAGGCAAAAAGCTTTGGATGTTGCATTTTTCTGTGCATGGTGTGTTTCCCCTCTTACACACCATTGTGTTGAGGGGAATTTTTTCCCTGGATGGTAGGAAAAGCAATAGAAAGAGAGCAGTGGGGGCTCAGATACACACTGGGGGATCTAGCTTTCCTCATGTACTGGGGCTAGAGATGGGAAGGCACTCACAATTAGCAATGATCATTATCATCAGGCAAGTGATTCATAAATATAAGTTCATAAAACAGGGCCCTGAACTGCACAAGCAATAGCAAATATTGTAGCAGATTTATTAGTGGAGCATGAAACATTTATATTTTTCAGATGACAGGGTAGATGATGACTGTATTATGCTAGCAGGCAGGATGAACCTCATTCGAAAAGTGCTTCGTAGGTGATGACTAGATATGACAGCAAGATGAATTAAGGTCTTTGAGCATCAAGATGGTGTGATAGACCCTGGAAATTGAAAACTAAACACCAGTGGTATCCTTCAGAAAGCAGCTGAGCTTTCTTTGTGTAAGTAAAGGCACAGCCTTGATAATTGTGGTGCCCTAGTGACATTGGCAAGGATTGAGTTTTCCTGTCATATTCTAGCAGGCTTACCAGAATAAATCTCTAGTGCTTCAAATTAGAGTTATAGCCAGCAAGAGATTGGGTGAAACTAGTGTTCCCCAGAGATCTGGGCTTTGGCAGAAAACTTTGTTGAAGGAGTTGAGAGTCAACAACATCTTCCTTTTCTACTGTTCATTAAACCACATTACACCCCAAACCTGTCAAAGAGCTGGACTGGGGAGTCTCTGTACAACAAGCTAATTGAGGAGGACAGCTGAATAAAATCTGGGCCAGAGCTGCAACCCAGGTAAGGCTAATGGAGTAAATAATTGGGCAATATGGAACTTAAATAGTCAAGCTCTTTGAAGTTACTGGTGTTTAATTGCACCCATTTTGGTTCTTGAAGGGAAAGGAAAAGGCCACAGAGTAGAATCAAATAGGACATTCCCTCAGCCATCAGCTGCCCAGAGGGACACTGGCATCTTTATATTTTCCACATTTTTTTTTCCTATTCTAGGTTTTGCCATTTTAAGCTGACACTTTTTTCAATATAAGTACATTTCCAGATAATGGATCTTTCCACCTTTTCACTCTGCTACCATGTTTAAATACATTTCCTTGAAGCAGCCCAGTATGTGAACGAGTTTCACACCTCCTTTAAAATATATATGCAAGTGGATCAAAACTGTGCCTCAGATGGCAGCTAGTCTGACTTATATCCTGGGAATCTGTCCCCTATGAAACCTCACTGTATACATCAAGATCATCTACCTTTCACGCTCAAATACTTTGAACTCAGCTGCATCCTGACAAATTGTAATGGTCTCCTTCAAACAGAGAAGAGAGGAAGCTGTTCACCAAGGTGTGTTTTTTCTTTCTCAAGCATGAAAAAAGTTTTGTCCTTTTTTTTTTTTTTTTTTAAGTGAAATTTGCAATATTCAAAAGCCAAAAAAAACCCCAAAGACAAAATCAGATCTCTTCCCTGTTTTGGGGGATGTCTAACATTGTGCATAGTTATTTTGGTCAGTACTGGACTAATTCACACTAGTATCTGTGCTTGCTTCCATTTCATTTAAGAATGAATTATTGTTATATGCTATAGTTAGTCATCTCAAATTTGTATGGTCCCACTGAGACACTCGTCTATCTGCTCTCTTAAAAGCCACATTCATTCATGTCCAGCAATAAAGGGTTTTTATCTTCATCTTACCAATGATCTGAGCTTCATGATGAATATTCTTGTTGCTGAAGAACTTGAGGAGATTATGGGAGGTCTGCAGGACTTGAGCAGACTGCCTATCCTTCATTTGTGCTACAAGGTGGCTGTGTTGGCTGCAAGCGAGCTGGATGCCCTTGGAGTTCAGCCTATTTTCAGTCTGGTTTGCTCCATCTGCAAGCACTGGTGGACTAGTGGGAGAAAAAATATAGGTAAATGGTAAGAAAAATCTGTGTTCGTAATTAAGCATGGGACTAAGGCCTGGTCTCAATAAACCTATGGTGAGAAAAAAAACAAACAAACTTTTCTGCTATTCCATACTTCAGACTTTTCTAGGCTGTGGCCTGAAGTAATTGGTTCACCACTTAGAGGTCAGGCAGACAAGGCTGTCCCTTGGCACAGAGCTTCCCCTTGCTGTGACCCTGGAACACCAGCAGCTCTGTACGGACCTATGCCTGAAGTTCTTGCTTGCTGTGCCCATCTGTCTGGGTAGACCACTGCAATAAGACCCCAGAAGAGCTGAAGTTTTCTCAAGGAGAAATCTGATTTCCACATTTGCAACTGTAACCAGGCAATACTTCCTCTCCTTTAAGCAAACCTGGAATTTCTGCCACAGAAGAATAATATTTCTTGGGTTTTATTATAGGTATATTATGGCATCTGTGGCCCCATCTTGTTGTTTTGAGCCAACATGGTCTCTATCATCCCTCTGCTCTGGATCGAAGGCATGGTGTTGCCATGTTCTCTTGCTTGTCCAATATTTCTTAGTCAAGCAAAAGTTTGTACAGAGAGATAATTTATTTCAAAATTAGAGCAGCTGGTAGAGTTGGAAGAAAAATTATAAACTTTTGGTCTTAATTTCTCTCTGGAGTGTCTGGTATTGCAAGTAATGCTTACAGGTTCATTTATGTGACTTAATTCATTCCCTTGGACAATGGGTATAATCCTAAATTTCATTATTTTATCAGTAAGATGCAAAATAATTTTATGTACTTTTAAACAGTTGGATGAAAGGGCACTTGTATCACTTGAATCTGCTCGTGTAGGATTGCCTTTTGTGCCTGGCACAGTACATTCCCTTTTTATTCTCTCATACCGTAAAATACAGGACTAGAAGTTACATGTTTGGCAACAAGTAGGTCTCACAGGAGTTTGGATGTCAGAGTAGAATGGGATTTCATTGCATAATGAAGAGGAAAAAGGGAATTAATCCCTAAAAAAGGATTTTACCAGATTCTTCCCATGGACATTGTGTTAGTAGAGTAGCTAGTGAGACAAAACAACATTTGAAATCCCAACAAGCCAGGGAAGATCATAAAACTGCAAGGGACAGGAAAAACAGCACACAGCACACAAACAATGTAAATTAAGACAAAGAAAATGACTGTACGTGCCAGCAGTCCCTAAAACATTAGGGACTAATTTCTAACAAACCATTAGCTGCATGGGGAATTGTCAAACATTATTAAATATAATTTGTTACATCTGTTTTATTATAGAGTTCATTTTGCACATGTTATTTATGTTGTAACCTATATATTTTTTTTCTTTACGTACTGTTTTTTTGTTGAAGCCTTACCTGACACGCAAGTGTAGTACAGCAAGTGGATTAGGATTTATATTACTTCTGGTATAGGAACTCAATTTGTGTGTTCGTATGCATGCTTATATGTGAATCAGTTTCCCTCCTGCCTTCATCCCCCTCCCACCAGCAGCTGCACACAAATGTTTCTGTGTTATAATCAGCAGCCAGCCCCCAGTGAGTGCTCTTTCTGCTGCCTAATGCTACGAATACATGTATGGAAGATGTGGTTTGCAGCCTCTGCAGGGATACTGTTACCATCAATATCATTATGCCATTAATATTTAAATGGAACCATGCTCTGAATTGCATTGGGGTTTTTTAAGCTAATACTCAAGGAGTGGATGATAGCCTGTAAGCATTGATATCAACCACATCAGCTAGCCAATGCTGTAATCTTGATCAAAAATAATAATGTCATCCATAACACTGTAAAGATTTATTTGTTGTGACAGATCTATACATTAACAAATCACTACATGGCCCTGAATGTAAACAGAGCCAGTCTCAAAAGAAATAATAAGACTTTTGAGAACTCTATTAAGGAGTGTTTCACACAAGAAAAATTTGCTCAAAACAATTATACAAATTTGTGTTTGTGTGTGTGCATGAAGGACGGTTGACTGTCTGTCTACTCTTCTTCTACAGCCAGGATGGGGGGATGACTAGCAAACAGAATGGGTCCCATAAGTATTTTCTGGTGCAGTTCTTGTTTGGGTTCTGCTGTAGCTTGAATTTATTCTGATTTGGTTCTGCTTTCATAGAATCATTTAGGTTGGAAAAGACCTTTAAGATCATCCAGTCCAAACATAACCCTACTCTACCAAGTCCACTTCCCTTCTATAGAACTGCAGGATAACTCGAGTTGTTTTGAGAAGATACCATAAATGACTTTTAAGCTTGATTGGACTCCTTCACTACAATTGTTTAAAAGATCCATTCCTATGATGGCAGCAAGATGATATTCTTTTCTGACACTCATTTTGGTAGCTTTTACTTGTTGGATGTACAATGCATAAAGTCAGGAGTTTGCTTGTGATGTTAAGGTTTAACAAAAGCGGTTAAAATAATGGAAAATAAAGACATTATCCATTCATGTTTTGCTCTTTCTCTGTGCTGTTTCTATCTCAGGTGTTCCAGTGGTGGAAATGTCCTCAAGAAAGGACAAAAGTATCTGGCATCTAAGAAGTCCTGTCCCTGTGAGGAATACTGCTAAGTCCAGTCACTTAAAATCTGTGAGAATGTCCATACATATCAGAAGACTAAAGTAATAATAGCCTGGAGGGTTTGGGGTTTTTTTGATCTACTTCCAGGTTGTCATATCTTCATGATGTGAACATCCACCAACATTTGTTCCTTTCCCATACTCTCTTCAGATCTGTGCCTGGCTGAGGGCCATTGTAATCCTAACAGTGGATGACCACGCTGGAGGAACAAGGTAGAACAGCAGGGTTTATCCTTGTAGTTTTACATTTTTAGTCACCAAGTCAGTGTCAGGGCATGGAATTCTCAAGTTAACCACTACCAGTGGTTGAACAATTGATTTTATCTGGTCTTTAGGGAAAATCAGCCTTTGCCAAGCATTTGTGCAAACAGTGGGAAAGTGAAAAACTGAAGATATTCTGTTGATTAAATTTATCAAAAATTCAAAGGAAAAATCGGTTTTGACTAACTTTGTGACAATTCATATTGACCAGAATGTCCTGTTTTGACTTTTAAAATATTGTAAAAAATTTTAATGAAAGTAAATTGCTTAGATATGAGTGAAGCATGCTGGAAGACTTTGCATTGTTTTGAACATTAGTTCAACAAGACTATTGAGATTTTGTTTTGATCCTGAGCTGGGACAGAAGAAGTGTGTAATCCTCCAGGCTCTGCAGACTGGGGAATCTGTTTCTTTCCTGGGAGGAAGCTTCCTTGTCAAGGTAGCTGCAGAAAAATCAAGCGACACTAACATTCACTCTCCTGATGGTGTTTTGACCCAAGTTAACCAGGACCCCTCTTCCTGGTCAGTTTAAAAGATATGGCAGGATCAGCTGGACAGGCTTTTACCCCACATTTTCTGCTGGAACATATAATTTGTGGAGCTGTAACGGATATTATGTTAGGAAAACATTTTTAGACTACTCTATCTCATAAATATAGAGCCCCTGATACTGTTGGAGGAATGCATCATAAGTTATGAAATACACCCCTGAGGCAAAATCCAAATATTAAAGACCTCTTTTTACATATGGGGAATAGACACCAGAGTGCGACAGTGATTTGTGTGGCTACTCAGTGACGGAGCTGAGGACTGAACCTGGCCTCCTGCTGGCACTCCAGGTACAGACTGCCTTTTCTACCCGTTTCACTCACAAACAGCCTCTTCACATGGTTTGGACATCACAATACTGCATAAACACTTAGCTGATAGCAGATAAATTTCTAAGTGGAGTTGGATGATGTGAGAATACAGAGGAGGGTTGAATATCTTCAGCAGCTTTATTAAGATGTATAAAGAGCAGAGAAATTGCAGGTACCTCTGAAAGAAGGTGCTTTTGCTGGAGTATTTAACACCCAAGATACTGGGATATTAGGATCAATTGTCAGGAAAACTCTGAAATGGGACCAAAGCAGCAATTTGGTCCCAATATGGGTACCATGCGAGACCATGCTAAGGAAATGTAAGCTGCTTTGGTAGAAAATGCCTGTGAGGATGTTAGCAAGAAGGCAGAACCAGGCTCTTCACAGCAGTGCATGGTGGGAGGGCAAGGGTTAATAGGCATAAGCTGCAGTATGGTTAGTTCAGCCTGAGTATGAGGATAAACTCCTGGAGACAGTGAAACACAGCAACAGGTTACCTGTAGAGGCTGTGCTGTCCCCATCCTTGGAGATTTTCAAAACATGACTAGATAAAGCCCTGAGCAACCTGGTCTCATCTCACAGCTGGTCCTGCTGTGATAAGCAGCATCTTCAGTTGTCCTATGGTCCTACGGAAATGGGATTCACTTCACCCTAGAGGCCAGCCTGAGACCCAGAAGCATATTGTTCCCAATAGGAAAGAATTCAGCAATTCCCAATAGGAATTATTCAGCAACTTTACAATGGAACTAGGATGCAAATAAAGAACCCGGGATTTGGCCCGGGCTGGCAAGCTTCTCAATATTACCAGCCAATCTTTGTTTTCTCTCCTAACAAACTTCAGGCCAAAGAAAGCCTTTGTAATTCTCTCTGTCCCTCTTTTCCCTGTCCTGAACTTTGTGGAAGGCTAAGAGACATGAGGTCTCTTCTGAATTAGAAGAGGGTGATCAAACATAATGGCATATAATCTTGTATATCCTCTATGCCAGCGTTTTGCATATTGCTTCCAAGAGCTACTCATTCTGCTAGCAGGGCAAGATTAAACACTGTACTGGTATCCCTCATGTGGCAGCATCTAAGGCTAGACCATCAGACCAGTCACTGACATATCACGGGTGGGAAAGTTATCAGTCTGTCTCCATAGTGACACGCCTCCTGCTGAGATACTTCTGGGTAAGGCACATGCAAGAAGCAAAGTTAGAGAAGGTGTTTTTCTTATGCTGCAGATGCTGTTTGTGTTTGCTTTTTATGCTTTTTTGGGTGTTGATTTGTGTTGTTTTTAGTGGGTCTTGCTGCCATATATGCTTAGATTTTTTTCCTCTTTTGTGCACTAGTTTCTCTCTTATGTGTAGATATACATATATATATATGGAAATAGATGATACATTAGAACCAAAAAAGCAAATTTTAAAACCCTGGATTCAAGGTGACAATAACAGTACCTACACATTTCTATAGTGAGATCACTTAATGAAAAATCCACCAGCTCCAAACTCCCACGCCGTCTATGTGTGCCCAGGGTTGAAATCCAGATCTGAATTTTCCACTCTGGACTTATCTTTAATAATAAACAAGCCTTTGCTGGATTAATAAAGATGCCAGTGCAAGAATCTCACATTCATTTTACTTATTTTCAGTCCTGTCCACATTAGCGTATAACTTTAAAAAAGAAAAAATCCAGTGCTACTTATTGTAGTATTTGGGAGTTCTGAAAAATTGCCTGCCACTAGAGGTTATTCAAATTCTGGTCTTGATGTATTAGCCTAGACAGTTTTAAAGCCATATCTACAGCAAGTAGTTAGCCATACTGCTGAACAGACATTTTTTTAAATGAACTACAAAGAATAGCCTATTGTGGTTAGCTTATTTTATTTACAGCATTTCACATGGTGTGAACATTAAAAATTTACAGAGTAATATTGATTTGCAGCTCCATCAAACCATTTCTACCCAAACTACGGCACCAAACAGTTTGAGGAAAGGTGCCTTATTCCAATGATTATTTGTGCTGCTCTGAAGGCTGCTCTCTGCAAGGCAGCCATAAATTCACCTCCTGGCAGAAAGTTAAAGAGGAGGTTCACAAAATAAATAATTGCCAGGAAGCATCAGGAAAGGAGTCTTGCTAGTGCGTGTGGTGCACGAGAGCTGGAGGAGACTGGTGTGTCTGATAAGGGTTTAATAAATGTGTCCTCAGTGGGTCTGGCCGCTGGCTGGGACACAGGGTGGCACTGTTGTCAGCCACTTGGCTGGCTCTGGCGCATCGCCCCTTTTCAGCTGGTGAGAAAGAGTTTTTGTCATTTCTGTCACTCCCCAGATAAAGAAAGCTAACAAATTTGAATAGACCAGAAAACCAAATGATACCAGGCAATGGCACACGGCTTTTCAGTGACACTTCTGCCTGACAAGTGAGTGGCAAAAGGGGAAAAAAAAAAAAATCTAAACAAAATCCCTCTGAATTTTTATTCAGAAAACCACAGAAGTCCAAGTAACCTTTTTTTGAAGGTTTCTGAAGTGAAAAGTGTGTGCTGAAAATAAAGATGCCCTTCTCAACCTCATTAATGGGAACTTAAGTAGACGTAAAATTTATGAAAGACATTGGAAATGTGATCTTTTTCCCATTAGGAGAAAACTGGGCTAGCTCCAAGTCTGTGGGAGAGCTGGGTGAGATTCGTATGTAAAAAGATACATCTCCATCAGAAAAGATATATTTGAAACATCTGGTAAAGTTCTTTGGCCAGTGATGTATATGTCTTGAAAAAATATATATAGAATCCTTTTGGTCCCCTCTGTACTAGACATGTGGAATTAAACTGTATTTCATACAGATTTTATAAAGCAGATTATTCAACTTTCAATCTCTCTGCTCACAAGTTCTGCTCACATTTTGGGACTGAACTGCTAGGATTAAAATAAAAATTGCAGTGGTGGGGTGACTAGGCTTCACTTGTCAAGGCAAAGGAAATAAAAATCCAGATGTTTTGGAAGCACTAATCTAATTCTGCTGCTGTTAGGCTTTTTTTTTTTCATACATACACTGCTATAACCCAAACAATTCTAAAGTAATACTTTTAGATTTGCACCAGGACAAGTTACAGCAGGACTGAATTAATCTTATTCAATTCACTGCTCACATTACTCACCAGCATAGTAAAGGCCACAGTCACAGTTAATGTGTTTGAAAGCATCCAGAGAGGAGGAGAAGAAATACAGATAGGATTTGGTATCTCCCTGTAATACTTCTGAAAACAGCACATCAAAATAAGATCTTGGTAAGACCAGACAAATCTTTGCTTGAAGTTTGTGGGTCAAATCTTGTGAAGACCTGGATGATGGTGCATGTCACACAGCAGCTGTAAGGAGGTGAAAAGAGAATTCTGAATAATTTGCTGTAATATGAATGCATAGATTTGTCACAGAAAAGGCAAGTAGCAACAAGAACAAACAAAGATGGCATCTGTTCTTTGTGGCACCACCTCCCACTTGCATGGCTTGGCTGGGGGGGGTTCTGCTGTTGTCCCAGGGTGGGGACACATCATGGAAGGGTTAGTAGGTGCTTGGGTCTGTAAAAAAGGCAACAGGCAGGAGACGAAGTCAGGGCTGCTTTACAGTAGTCTGTTGTAGGTCTATTTAGAGGCCTTTGTTCAGTGTCTAAATTACTCAGTGTGTTACTCAGCAGCTTACCACTAGATCTAGAGACATTTAGGCTCTCCAAGTAAATGTAGGTGATTGAGTCCATCAGTATAATCCATTACCTTCCCCAGCCTAATCTTTTAAGTCTCTGGTAATTTTTTTTTCATTGGCAAAGTAACTTCAGCACCTGCAGTTTTGCTTAGGGGATAAATAAGGAAGGAAAATTGTCCCTGTGAACACAGAATTGTATTGGCCCATAAAACGGAACATCCCAGGAAAGATTTATTATTTGTAATGGTCTTATGAGTGATAGTGAGATAAAAGGAACATGAGATTTGAAACAACATGAGTGTCTTAAGGAGAGATCTGAGTGACAGGAGATAGTAAAAATACCTTCCTTTCCTCTGTTGGCATTTAAGTATGTCCATTGAATCAAAGAAGCTTTGAAGTGGGGGGAAAGGAAGGGAAGGGAAGGGAAGACAAAAACTCAGTCATAATCAAGTGCTGTCAGAATTAATGGCAAAGATCCTGTTCATCTTTATCAAGCAGAATCAGCCCTCGTAGTGAGACTGTGCTAAAGATCTGGGGCTTGCCTGCAATCCTACTTCCAAAGGAGTAAAGTGGGGCTGCTTAATTGAAATGCAGGTCATCTCACTGAGAAAAATTATGCAGAAGGGTGTTGCAACCTTTCCTGATTCCAAATCTCTATCTTTTACAAAGATCTGTCTTAATGGTACAGTCCTGTCCTACCTTGCCATACAAACCACTAAAGGAGGGAGGGGGAGGAAGGCAATTCATCTACAGAAGGAAGTCCACTGGAGAGGTATTTAGGTTTTATAAATAGCTCTATAAATAATACATTTCTATTTCTGCTGGTTTTATTGCTATTGATATGCAATATAGTCCTTTGGGCTTAAATCTGCAGATATTTTTATTACTTGAGGTCATTGCCATGTTGCATTGTACAAATAGCACACTGCATTCACCTCAGCAAATGTTTATTTTTGCATGCCTCAGTGACTGTCTTGAAAAGGTGATGCATCAGGTGTTATCTATTTCTTTTACCTGTCCTTAGATTTTGCTAAGTGCATACTTTTATGGATCAGTTGAAAAGCCCCAATCACTCTGTAATTTAAGATTTTATGCCTGAATGCTGGATGTCATCCTAATAAGTGTGGTGATATGTGCTTGTGTGTGAGGAGGTATAAAAGAAAATAATGCTTTTTTTCTGTGATGAGCTTCTGTGACTGTTTTATGACTGTCGGCACCTTTGTTAATTGAATAAGGATTACTTTGGAATGAGAAGAGCTGTGGTGGCTGAATAAGATTCAGTCAGTGCAATTAAAATGTTAACATAGTTTGCGGTTAAAGAGGCAATTCCCTTTTTCTCAATGTACATAGTAGGAGCAGAGGTGAGTGGTAGGTGGTCAGCTGCTGGGTTTTATTCTCTTCCAGTTTACAATGTGGAATACCACTAGTGTGCAGTAATTACCTCTTTGAAGCTTACTTTAATTGTATTGTTATGTATGTCAAGACACCAAATGAGACCCAAGACTGTTTGCCTGCTGCTGTGTAACTAACTACCCAGCAAAAACCTGCAACCTCCATCAATATATTTGCATGCTGATTTCTGAATTTTGCCACGTGCCTGCTAGTGTATGCACAAACAGCTATGCTGGTAAATCACACTGAAGATACAACGCTTGAATGTTGGTGGTGCCATAAAAACGTGCAGGCACCTCTGGGTTCCTCCAAGGTGCTGGATCTGAGCCAGACTGGAGCTGGGGTGCAAGCCTGCGTATCAGACAACCCAAGCTATGATGGCATTGTAGAAGCAAAGAGCAAGGCTGCGATTGCATCCAGCTCTTCCAAAGCAATCCAGTGCTTGTACCTGAAGAGTGATGGAAATCAAAGAGATTTGCCAACGCTGGCCATAAAGCACTGAGACTGCACTGCCATTTCCAAGCAGTGTCTATCAAAATGAAAAGTTCTTCCCTTTTCCCTTGTCACCACCTCTGTAACATCATCCCACAGAGACCAACCCCTAGCTCACAGAAAGTCTTTCTCCTGAAATATATTAACCTTAGTTCTCTCTCATGTCACTACTCTAATTGAGACTTAATGTATTTACCTCTGCTTTTGTCACCCTCCCTCCCACTCCTCTTTTATTGGTACCTTGTTGTATTAGCATCCGTAAGCATATGCCTTTTCCTGCACATGTCAGACAGGCAGGGTGCTGTCAGTAAGACCTATCATTTGTCCAGTGCTGTTCTGGATCATTAACACATTGTTGCAGTTTCACCGTCCATCCTGGTGCTTTCCCTTAAGTAGATTTCACTGAATAAGTCTCATTTTCAAAACGATGGCTTAAGTGCACATGTTAATTGCAAGATTTAATTATATGGTGGTGAAGTTGTGAAATTTTCCTCCTAATTAACAAGGAAAAACTTGGCGCGGGAGAAAGGTTATAATGGGGAAACGCCTTTTGCATTTCATCATTAGCAATTCTCACACATGGTTGTCGCAGTGGTGCATGCCCTGGCTCATTGACTTCCCTGTGTGAGGATGGATTAGGTGCAGGCGAAGGCCAAGAGGTCCACAGCCAGGCACTTGAAAGGAAAACAGTGGTGTAGGAGCTGGAGGGGAGTGGAGCATTGGCATTACAAGAGAAATATCCAGAGATTTTCAGGGAGCTTCTTTTCACAGGCATGTTGACCTGCAGCAAGCAGGGTGAGCCCAAATCAATTTTATACTGAGATTTGTTTCCAAATTGGTATCTAGAGATTTGCTTCAGATTCATATCCAGTCTCCAGGAACTACATCCCAGCATCAGATGGGAATTAGAGACTCAGACAAAAAAATGCTGCTTCTACTAGATAAGAATCTATTTCTGTAGATCTGCCTGCCTGTCTGCCTCCAAATGTGCCTTTGGAAGGTGGGACACCTGTTTTTTCTCATCTTGGTTTTTTCCTTTTCTTTTTTTTTCTCTCTTTTTTTTTTTTTTTTTTTTTTCTTGTTCCATTAGTTGAAATATTTAGCCTTTCTGTTAATTCTCCTTTCTCTTTCCTTTCCCCAGGACAGACTCTCAGAGGACCTGTGCTGGCTGGAAGTGTGAGCAGAGCCAAAGTCAGTACCAGGGAATCAGAAATGAAAGAATATTAGATAGCAATGACTTTTTTTGGGTAAGGGTCTCTCACAAGCCCATTCTAATCGAGCTGAAGAGGTACAAGGGCACAGTTCACATCAAGACTGCATCCTCCCTCTGCCTGTCTCTTATTCTCCTTTCCTTTAGTCTTTGTCATCTCATTATGCCATTTTTTTATTTTATCTTACTGCCTCTGCTGCTTAAAGGCTGGTGCCCTCAGGTTTGTGAAACACTCTGCTCTTCCTGGCAGATTTGGCTCCTTGCACCCAAGTCATTCCCCCTGCGGCTCCCATTTCCCATTCGCCAGTGGAAAAGTCTCCTGAGTCCTGGCAATCACCTTTCAGGAAGGGAAGGGCATCACTGGGAATCCCTGGGAGGACAGCAGAAGAGTTGTGGCAACAGGCTACAGCACTTTCCTTTGCAGGAGCTCAGTGTGGTGAATTTAATCTTGTGTGATTTTGGAGACCCCATACAGGTAGACGTTGCAGCGTTGCAGGATTTCCATATAATTGATTTGAACAGAATGGAAAAGTTTAATTTCTAGAAAATAAGAAAATTTCATTCTTCTTTTGTATTTGTTTTATATCATAAATTGCTTTGTAATTTACCATACAAAATCCCTTCTTAAATTGGGATTTGAATCTCTGATTTTTACCTTACAAAAAATGTTCTTTTTGTTTCTTCTTCTTTTTTTTTTTCCAGGTGAATATTTGTGTAATTCAACACACTTCCATGGAAAGTCCTGAGACCAGTAGCGTTTTTTTTTTCATTCATCATGGGGTCACCTTATCTGACATTAGAATATCACATGCTTTTTCTTTAAGGCACACTGCACAGATACATAATTCTGTACTCTCAGACTTCAGATAATGAATAATCATATTCACGGATCAACCTAATTAGGTAGCAAAGAGCATTGCCTACAACAGAGTGAAAAAGTGTATATATTCACAGCTAGGCAACTGTTCATTAGGGGCCTGACCTTGCAGCCATTATTCATGTTGAGTGGTACTCACTTATAGGAGTTACTCCTATTGTCTTCAGCATGCATATTACTACATAAAATATCATCTGCCAATGTTATGACTTCCTTAACATCCCAATATTTTCTACCTACAGTGACACCTGGTGTAAATTATGCAAGCAAATTTTTGACGAGAAGGCAGCATTGGCAGCAACGCTGTGCATTTCATCACTTCTGTGGGAAAAATCCCTCCTGACAAATCAAGCCATTCACTATCCTAGAGCTGAGATAATCCTAACTGGCCTTGAGTACCCTCCTAGTCTGCTCCTCTGTGATTTAAACTTTGTTTACTTAACCCTTTCGAGGAAACCTGTCTGACTTTACACTACAGAGCAGCAGAAGGACACGGTCAGTAGACCACACTGCAGCTGACTGGGCAGTTACCAGCATCTGGGGGCCCGTTAACGTATTAAAATGCACTAATGCAATTGCAAGCAGTTGTTTCACCAGTCCCTCAGGGATGAATGGATTTGAATTGCAGATTCTTGTTTTTCTTCTCTGGGGCTCTTGGTGTTTTTCTGTCCATTTTCCATCCTCTTAGCCAAGAAGTCTAAGTCCATCTCTGACCTAGTCTGGTCAATCTGAGTGCTGTGTGTGTCCCACACACTGGCCACGTGCCACACAACCCTCCATACATGCAAACCTCTGGTAAGGGATGGCTGGGAGCAAACTGGTGCTGCAAGGCCAGTTCATGCAGCCATTTCTGCCTGTTCCCTTTCTCTTGGGAATGGACAGAGAATGGGCTGCATTATCTGGTCAGCTCCCACCTTGCTGTGTTGCTGGTTCACCACTCCTCTGTTGCAGTAGAGGATAGGCAGAAGCTATTCATCATCAGGTACCCATGAAACAAATGATCACATTATTTTTCATTTCTCAGTGAATCCATTTGATGGTGAAAGGAGCATTTGGAGACTCCATTCTCAGAGAGCATACCCAGGTGAAGGGTCAGTCTAACACAGAAGAAGTTGTGTTTCAAGGGCAGATAATCCACCTGAAGGCATGTGTTATCTAGGTTTTTATCCTGATTTCACTGCAGAATACCTGCAGGACCTTAAGTAAATAATTTATATCCTGTCCCTGCCCCAGTCCTCAATGACATGTTGGAGACCCATATGCACTGATAGAATATTTGCTACTCATTTAAGAGGAGATTTTCAGGGGCAAGGCTCGTTTACAGTGCTGTACTGCTTTGTCAAAAAGAGGGTAATTCGCTGCTCAGCTTGGCTGGGCAGTAATAAACGGGTGATCTCTTCATTGTAACAGGGTAAAAGCCCTCTGTCCTGCTCCCTCTTGTTTGTCACACTGTCTCCAACCCTGTTTCTGCATCCAGTGCTGGCACAACCAGACCCTTGCCTTGCCTTGCTCTGTAAGCACCACTGTACCTTAGAGAATAATAACAAGGCAAGTCCTGTATTTGTTTAATGCTTTGCTGTGTGACAGCTTTTTGATATAGGTAAGCATCATGGAACAAGCAGAGGTAATGAGCTTGTGTATTGGCTTAATATATCAGGCAACAACATTCGTGTGTACAAGGCACCTTCTAACTACCGTGAGTGGTTTGCGAGCAGCAAAGATGCTATCTGATGCCAGAAAAGGAGGCTGTTTTTAATATGTAAGGCATGTGTTGCTGTCAGGTCTTGTCAAAGAAAGGATGGCTAATCTTATCTTGTGATGGGGCAGCTCTGAATACAACTGTGGACACAGTGCAATGACACAGGGAGGTGAGCTCCAGAAAAAGCCTTTACAGGTAGAGTGGATGTAAGGATTTTGTGCCCAGCAGATCCTCTCCTTTCTCCTGTTTCTCCAGTGAGGAGCTGCCCTGAGAAACATTTTAAAGCTGTTTCTTCTTCAGCTCTATGGGGATGCATAGGATTTGATGCACAGCTGTTGAGCGTGTAGAGCCAGGGTGATCAGACAGCAGGTGACAGGGCCCGTGGCTGAAGAGACGTGACACTGTACCAGCTCACATGTTCCTGTGAAGCTCCCATTATCCACTGCTGTGGTTCAGATTTCATAGAATCATAGAATCATAGGGGTTGGAAGGGACCTCTAGAGATCACCTTGTCCAACTTCCCCTGCCAGAGCAGGATTGCCTAGAGCTGGTTGCACAAAAACATGTCCAGACAGGTTTTGAGTCTCCAGAGAAGGAGCCTCCACAACCTCTCTGGTCAGCCAGTCTGTTGTTTCTGATGAGAGTAAGAGCAGAGAAACATTCTCACAGTCCACAAGTTATACAGACAGGGCTTTGTGCTCAGATAAGTGCTTTCAAGCCCATCAATGTCCATATTATTGTTGGAAGTTTGGCTATTAAGTATTCCTCTTCTTGCTTTTGCCAATAGCAGTCCCTGTACACCAGGGCTCTTACTCTGTTTCATGGGGAATTAGGCAAAATCTTTGGGCCTGATGGTTGTAGAAGATATCTGACTAAACTGGAAATGATCAGGAGATCACTTCCTGAAGTGATCAGCAGTGGAAATCTACATTAGATTTGAGAGGATTGGACTGTCAAGATGCAGTTAATCCTGGCCAGGATGCTACCTTTGTCCCAGTCTCCAGAGTCAAGCTGATCTTGAGTAATGTGACAGTCTCAGTATCCTCTCTTTGCTAATATTTAACTCTTTGCAAGCATTCTCCTTCTCTTCATGACACGAGTGCCGTGTCTGTCTGAACCCACACACTCCCCAGGGCAATGTCTTGATGTCTGCCTTGGGGATGGACACCCAAAGGCAGTCCAGTGCTGCGCCATCCCCAGCCAGCTGCCCCTCTCTACGTGCAGCCTTCTGTGCCCATCACTGAGGCTAAGCTCTTACCAGCTTTCAAACGCTCCTTTCCCACGTTGAGAGAGAGGCAGAAAGCAATTGCAAGAATTCTCTCAGCCCTCTTCATCTGAGAAGGCCTTTCTGTCAGGGCTGTGATTTTCCTGATTCCTTTTCCATAATGCTGGCAGTGATACAAAACCAAAAAAACCACAGAAAACTCCTAGTCTAAAAAAAGCTGTTGCTGTACGGCAATCCTGTGATGACTTATTGCCAACAGACATGTGAGTTTACTATAGATCTAGTTTAGGTCATAAGTGCAAAAACATATCTCGTTAATATTTAAAGATGCTTAGCACAAAAGCATGCATAATTAAACAGTGCATCAGAGCTGATAATTCCAAATAATTTGTCTTCTGAAAAGGGATTTTTGTAACTTGTTAAACTGGTTTGAAATCCGAAGCTTAGCAGCAGGAGTATGTTTGCATTACAAAATGAATAATTTTAAATGTTGGGCTGTGTCCATCCTCTCTGAGAAGAAAAAGAGGCATGGCATGAGGGAGGGTTTTTGAAAATGCACATAGGTGTGGACTGAGCATTGCACAAAGATCTGTGTCTATCTGAGATATATGTCTTATTTGTAAAAGCAAAATTATATTCCTGCCAGGTGTAGCATTGCTTTCTCTCCCAGGGAATTTTCACATTCCGTGAAGAGCTCCTTGATATTAGACATGTCTTTCTCTAGATAACTTAATAGAGAAGGTATGCCTGTAATAAGAATGATCTATTAGTTAGTAAAACAAGTGACATACAAGACAAACATGAAAAAATTAATGGTGTCAGGTACAAGAAACAATATACTGTGAGCTTTTCATTACATCCAAAAGGCTATCGGAGCACATTTTCTGCCTGGATGCTAAAAATCTATGAGAAGACAAAATGTGCTTATGATCCATTGCAAATCACGCTTTTTAGAAGTGCCAAAATACAAATTGATGTGTGACTACAGCTATTCTTTAATTTAATATAAGATCAAAAATTAAATGGCAAATGTTCAGGGCACACTCACATCATCGATCACAGAGAAGAGTTATTTACAAGGCAAATCTAAAAGCTCTATTTTATAGGTCTCGCTGAAGGTATTTCTGGAAGTTACTGAATTTATCACGGTCTTGTTTACCTGTGAGTACTGGGAGAGCAAATCTCAGCAGGCACAGCTCTGCTGTGGGAAAGCTGCATTGGCTGTTATTAACTTAGGAACTGGAGCTTTTGGCTTAACTCCTTACCACAGATGTATTTGCCATTTAGACTTGTTGGGAGGAGGTTGGGAGGTGCCTTAGAAGCTGTCACATATTAATGGTTTACTCAGTGCTGTGTCTTATGTATTAGTCCAGCACTTCATTGTTAATAGGAGTACAAATTAAAGACGGAACACCATATGCTGGGTCCTGCTCTGAAGTGGCCAACATTGGTAATGGAGGAAGGAGACAGCTCCTCATAGCTGGAGGATGAATTCCAGAGAGGTGTATTCAGATGGCATGTCCTGGATAAGGTGGCATCAATAGATCTAAGATGGACACAGGTATCTAAATTCAGTTGATCACAAGTGAACATCTGTCAGGGCTGCTGCATTCTTGATTTAGCAGGGAGTCAGAGAAGAGTCGAGCAACCACACCACAGTGGCCTGCAAGGACTGAGTGGTGTTATATCTGACTCTTCTCTGGCTGTATTGGAAGCCCTCAATATGAAGGCAATTTGAATACCTCATCATTTTCTTGAACTTAAACACCCCAGTTATCTGTCTGAAAAAATCCCAGAGAGACATTAAGGCCAGCCATGAAACATATGTACTTAAATAACTAGTACTTGCATGTATAATTTAAAAAAAAAAAAAAAAGGAATTTGGTTATGTCTGACTTGGCTCCTTGGTACCAGAAGAGCAGATGAGTGGATCAAAGCAGCTGTAAAATGCCTTTCTTAGTTGAGATAAGGAGAGTATAATACAGTGACACATAAGGAACAATCGCAGTAACAACAGCAATAACAACAGTAAGAAATGCAAAACACAAAAATAAGCAATACAGTCTGGACAAAGAGAGGGTGCAGAGCAGACCCAGTCACACACAGGTGAGTCACACTGCTGAACTGGAACTGGCCCCGGGGCATGATGTCAGCATGGTATAGAATAGCCTGGCTGCACCAAATTAACCCTGTCCTGGCCGAACCAGGACAGCTATATTTTGTTCAAGGGTTTTACTTTGTCCTAGTTTTTGTCTGTTTACAATGGCTGGACATTCTCACCAGACTTGTGATTCAAGGCTACCCAAAGGCTAGTGTACTGGTGAAAGCCAAGATGTCCCCTTTATGGAGTGCATTGAACTGGTCTGTGAACCAAACCAGTAAGCTGGACCAAACAGGGGATTAACTTCAAAACAGCAGCATTGCTCAGAGCTCACCATTGATGCAGTCGCAGCCTGGTGCCTAACCTTCAACATCTAGGCACATGGAAACTGTGCATGGATGGTGAGAAAACCTGTGAGACTGAATGTGCAACTTTTGGCTGTACCACAAAACCGCACTGGTTCCAAATACACACTATCTAAAGTCAGACTTGTGAAGAATATACATTTTATATACTGTCTATGAGGAAGAGACAAGGCTTTTTTATCCAGCCTCTGTAATTTATTTCTCCTCTAATTCCCTGTCTCTGATCTCTATAAGTTGGATGCTCTGGAAAGCCAGTGACTAGTTTAACTGCTAATAAGGCCTTTCTGACTGGCCACAAGGGGCTAATCAAAGGCTGCATAACGTGACATGTAGTTCTTCTCTCTTAGAGCTGACAATATTCTTCCAGTAGCAAGTCACAGAGAGATGATGATGCTATTAGTGGGACCACTGAGTTTGTTTTTTTGACATCAATTTCTTCTTCTTTGACAGCAATGGCCTGCATTGGCTACATAATGCCAGAGAGAACTTCCTGCTATTTTGCAGAAACAAAATATGAATATAAGGAATTTGTCCTTTCGGCCTTCTTAGAAAAAAGGCTAGAGGCAAACTGCTCAATTAGATCTCTGCTTTGACACAACATCTCTTCAATACATACTTAGCTCATGTGGAAGAATAAGACAAGATATACCTCCTGGTCCTACTCCATGTCTGCCAAAGGTTGTGGGAAAGGGACTAGGAGGGAGAAAACATAAAAGCAACTTTGTCCCCTTGCCACCAGATTCTTTAGACTGAGCAAGGACACGGGCAATCCCAAATGCTCCACAATTCTATTTTGTACCTTGGCATAGTAATTACTGGGAAAGAGGCATAAGCTTTGAATCTAGACTTACTTTTCAGTTTTCTCAAAGGAAAAGTGATTTTAGTTCCTGTGGGAGATGGACCCCCATATTAATGAGATGTCTTGTTAAGCCAGTGAATAAAGAACTGAGCGGCGGAGAGGAGCAGCTGAGGCTGGAACCTGGAAGTGGGGACCGCAGCCCGGTGGAACACTACAGCTGCCATGAAGCCTTGAGGCTGGAACCCAGAAGCGGGGACCGCAGCCTGGTGGGACAGCCGAGGCGCGAGACCTGGGTTGCGGGAGGTCAGAGAGCCTTTTGCTTAGTTCATCTATGCTTGGCCAGCCAGATGCTACCTTTGATACCAAGGAGAAAGAGCTGCCGGTCAGAGCACCCTCACCCTCACCCCCCACCGGGTGGGCTACTGCTGCCAAGAAGGGTAAAGAAACACACATACACACACACACCACACCACCCACACATACAGGTTATATTTTTGATATAATTGGGTTCTCATCCGGCCCCATTTCCTCCATTACTTCTAATTCTCTCCAGTACCGCCTGGACCGAAAGGGGGAAGGGGGGAAGAGGGGGAAGTGAGTGGGTGGGCATGATGTCTCCTGTCGCCATGGTGTTTCCGTAGTGTAGGCACGGGCTTTTTTGGGTGTATTTAGTAATAAACTTATTGAATATTTGCTAATCTTGGCAAGTGCCTGTGAGCATGGTGAGGACGTGTTTTCATTTTGCCCTCAATTCCACTCAAGGAGGTGGGTCACAGACGTCTGTTGCTGCGTCGGCTCACGACAGTTCCACACTTTCTCCATTGGTTTTAATTAGGGAAGTTACAAAATGATCAGTATTTTTGTCACATTGAAAGAGCCTTGGATATCCCATTGGAAACTACAGACCTGCATTCCATACGTATTGATGAGATTCATCATTATTATCCTGTAAATTCTCCCTGGACATTGATATAAAACAGAGCACCATGGTGCTACACTTCATGTTAAGGTATGGCCATAGAGGAGATGTCAGATGTATATGTTTCCAAGCTGGACTTTCTCATTTCTGTTTGTATGCCCCATTCTTCCCCCCTCCTGTCCCGTTCCTCCCAGCCCAGTAGAACAACCTTGAACTGTGTTCTTTAGACAACACCAGGGATATACAGGGAGGTGGTGGGACAGCTATCAAGCTTTCATGTGTTAGCTACTTCTTTGGACTCTGGGAGTGAGATACAGATTAAGACACTTGAACATAGATACAGCCTTGCAGGTGCCAGTTTGTGAACTAGGCATCTAAACGCCTGTTATAGTCAGCAGAAGCTCACTTTATTTGCCCTCTGGGATGAACTAAACTATTTCCTTGGCTCCAAATTGCTGCTACAGAAAAAGACAGATCCTTTTTCTTATCAACCCCGGCAGATATCTTTGGTATTTTAGGATGTCCGAAATGGTGCTGGATGTTCATATTCAGGAAAATGTTTCCCCTTGCTACCCAGATATTACCAATTAATATTCAGATGCTTACAGGGAGACATCTGTATTTCGATGTCCTAATCTGAAATTGAATCTCAGATATATAATTGTTCTCTGGTTCTGCCTACTGCCATCCAGCCCTGGTGTGGATGGATCTCTCTTGCTCAGTGTTCGCCTACAGCTGTTTCCCCAGACCCACACTGGGTGGAAAGGCAAGGCAGTAAACTGAGTTTATGGACTGATGATCATCTTTTCAGCTGCTTGTCCCTGGCTGGAGGGCTGAGGCAGCAGGAGGAGACCATTCATGCACCGTGAGGCCACTGCTGCACTAAAGCACATCAGGTTTGCTTAAACCAGTCAAGGGATTAGCAGTTCATGCTCAGAATTACAGTATCTCTGGTGACAGGAGAATAATGATTAAAACATGTAAATTTGCCTACTAAGAATTATCTTAGCATATAACTAAGTAATGCAGTTAAATGTTTTCTTTCTTCTGCTTTTGCAGCTGCCTCTTGGTTCCTCTTCTCCATCCACCTTGTGGGAGCTGAGGCTGAGCATGGGCCAGCTGATGTGCTCTGGCAGTGTTTCCTCCTTGGTTGCCTGCCTTTGAGTGTCCCTTGGTAGTGGGGCTGAGGGTCTTGTCCTAATATGGGCTTTGTGTGTAACTGAGTACTTTCTCTTGAGAGA
This sequence comes from Coracias cyanogaster, assembly GCA_033124195.1. Lineage (NCBI taxonomy): Eukaryota > Metazoa > Chordata > Aves > Coraciiformes > Coraciidae > Coracias > Coracias cyanogaster. Next base: position 48,285 of record JAVSBS010008714.1, read on the forward strand.
TCTGCACTGTGCAAGCACATGGGCAGCTATGATGCCAGCTGTGAAAAGTCACACCTTAACTAATGCTAGAAAGAAATTACCAATACTTAACAAACTTCTCCGCTCACCAGCCTCTACACCCTTAGAAACTCACTGAATCACACTGTCCATGGCCAGAGGGAGCCATTTCACTACCCACTGCGACCTGCTGAACTTTGCAGGCCATCTGCTTCTGCTCAGTTAACTCTGCGCTGACACAGCTAAGCTGTGTGTGGTTCAAGTACATCTCCCTGCACGAAGCCTTGACCCGAAGGGCATGTCCAGGTGGTGTAGACATCTCATTGGTCCTCCTGAGAAATGCCTCCCCTTCCCTGTGGTGGTGTGGTTGGATCTCCATGAGTTTTACCCATCATTAACCCTTTCAAAGCTGAGCTGCCTGAGAAGAGGCTTTGTCATAGGGCGATGCCTTATTGCCAGCCTCTCTGAGAAATAGAAGTGTATGGAAAGGATGAATAAAAGAGCACCGAAAAGAGGAATATTTCCATACATATTATACATCTTGTAACCTAGATGATACCTTCAGCCTGCTGACAAAATCTACTTAACACGTTGCGCTAAACTTCAGCTCCCGGATTGAAAAAAATCTTGCTCCAGGCTGCTATTACTGTCTACTCCACAGTGAAATGTTCTGCATGATTTAATTGGCAAAACACTGAGAAAGAATACTACAGGTTGGGATGAGTTTTATTCCAGAGTTTACCTATCTAAAATGATTAATGCATGCTTAATAACTTCAAAGATTTCCCATCTCTTCAGAAGGAGGGGGTGTCTTCAAAGCTTTCAGACAGAGTCTCCCTTTCGAATTGATGAAGGCATGGTCCCAGTGGAGACTTTACATTGCCAGTATGTTCTCCTTCAAAGATTTCATTGTTGGCATGCTGTATTTGAAGATTTCCTGCCCTCTGTTACCCATTCATTTCATTTTTCAAAAAATAAAAGAAAAAGTAAAAGAACAAGAAAATCATATCTTTAGGGTCTCCTTCAAAGCAATTTCATGTCACACCCCTGAACCCTGGAGAGGAACAGCATACAACAAATTTAGGGGTTTGTTGTAGTGTAATTAGCATCTCTGAGAAAAAAGACCTGCCCTTTCCTAGAAGATTTGTTTTTCTTACTGGGAACTGTCTTTGATGTGCTTTGATTCAATTGCCAGATCATTTTTCAGATTAAATGCTGAACAATATGTAATTCTTCAGCAAGTTCATCATTCAACTGGAAGGTTTTTGGATCAAGGAGACACCCACTCATAAGTCTAGAAGGATTTAAAGGTGCTTGTAAGAATATTAGAGCAAAAACTTCTAGGATATTTAGAAAAAAGGGAAAATGCTTATCACATGAAGTTGCTAGGATGTAGGAATGGTGACTGACTTGTTTCCTAACTGTTTGTGGAAAGACATGTACAATAATATATTAACTATGAAAGTTTGCAAGGACTGCAAAAATTTATAGCTGCTTTACTTCCACTACTCAGTCCTATCAATATAGTTTAAAGTAGATCTGAGAAAGATATAATTCTTCTAATGGTTTAATCAATTTATGAACATTGCTTTTACTCCTATTCTCCCTTGTGTAATAAATTGTTAATTAATGTGTGTCAGGAACACATGAAAAAAAAAAAGTTCCTGTCTGCGTAGGCTGCTGAGAAAAGGAGGTTATTTCTGAAAATGTAAAAATCTGAGCAAACTGGTAGAGCTGAGATTCTAAAGTATACTCAGAGGTGTCCACATCCCAAATAAACAGTAGTGGTCTGCTGTTTTGAATAACTATTCTTTCTAGTTGTCCTTTGTTTTGCCCAGTGAGTGCATTCATCAGCTCTTCATGGCTCAGTAATTCATGAAATTCTCTTTCCATTAAAAATAAATACTGCATTTTACATCCTTGAGATGGACCCTGTATTTGATCGTCTTTTCTATGGCAGTGTATATTGAAAACTATAAAATTATAATACAACTATTAATCCGCTGTATCTGCTTGTACCTAATTTTTATTAAAAATGTATTGTGCTCCAGCTGGCTCATAAATTACAGTGCAGTTGAAAAGGCTCCAGTTGGATTATTTCCGAAGGGGAACATAATGAAATAAAGAAAGACTTACTGATTAATATTTTGACTTTATATACAGTGTTACTAAGGTAGCAGCTTGATTATGATAGAAAAGAATTTGTAGCTAACTATATTGCAGATCTGGTGAGTGTAACAATGTGAAACTTGTGGAAAGTGGCATTTACCAAAGAAACCACGTTATCATCACTGATCAAATCTTTCATGTCATCTTCTTTTATGAATGACATTAAAATCCTACTTCATTTCAACAGTAAATTAATACATTTATAGGAATGTGGCAGAATCTGGAATCACATACCATCTGTTCTCTGTCTCTCAATTGCTACCACTGATTGTTTTTGATAGCCCTGCTAAAAATGCCTAGGAATAGATGAAATAGCTTTGTCTTTAGTTTTAATACCATGAGAAGCAAAATTGCTTAATTATGTCTCATTTGGGAAGTAATGGGAAAGGAGAAATGAGGATATTTGGCTTAGAAACAACTAGTGGCGGCCTTTCCCCTTTTGTACACTTAACAGTCAACATAATTTTGGGGGTAAAATTTATACATTCAAAAACACCCCATGGAACTTAGTGAGTGAACTGAGAAATTTCAGCTGAAAGCTGAGTTATTCCAATTGGTACTTGCCACCTAAGAACGAAAACATGAGTTAAACTCACACAATGAACCCAGTTGTTAAACTGGAGGCTGTGATTCTTCCTGGGTGGCAGAAGCTCACTGAAAAAATTAACTGATTTCTAGAGGCAAATGGGCACATAGGTACTTGGACTACAGCCTCCATGAGGTCTGGTAGCTCCGTTTCCAGTCTGAAAGAGATTGATTTCAGACTTTTGTTTTGTTTTCATTTTTGTTTGTTTGTTTTTGTTTTATTTTCGTTAAAAAGTCTTAGTTTCCAAAATAGCCCTTTGCATTCTTTGTCTGTCTCACATTTTATCTCATTCTTTCTCACACATGCATATCAGGCTATGCTTCTTTTTCATTGACAAAATGACAGAGAAGATGAACTTTCTCTTACATTTGTGAGTTAAGTGAGAATAAAGCCCCTTTATTGTCTGTACTTTGTTCCTGAAGTTTTGCCAACAATAATGTTGGCTTTATTAGCTGTATAGGATTGAAGATGCTATCATGGTGTCAGACCACATAGCAAGATGCAGCACTGCATATGTTTTTAATTTTCCAGTTATTTGTCTTGTCCTTTTTGGTCAGCCAAAGACTCATGAGAACATGATCAAGCAAGGAAAGCGAAATGGAGTATTGGGAACAGCAGTGGCAGCTGCATAACATAGAAAGAAAAGGTGACTTAATGGCTGCCTTCCACAATTTTCTGGGCCAGTCATACAAGGAGATCCACATATGCTCTCTTAAGATGTCAGTGTAAGAACATAAGCATTATTCTTGATGTACCATAATGCTGACTGACAAGATATACACATGATAAGACTACTTTAGAGAGTAGAGGGGTATGCCTTTTGATCACAGGTATTTACAGTCATATGTAAAGCCCAGTTCATTCCCTGCTTTATCTAATAGCAAAGAGGCAGAACATGGGATTTAATACAGAGTGATTATGGGGTAGTCAAATAAATAAAAATACCCACATCGATTTTGATGCCCTGCAGTACACATGACCTTTCTGCCCACTTGGATAGACAGCTTCTTAAGGATTCAGTTGATCTGGATGAGACCCCACATAGCATATGGCCTTGTATCACACTTGAACTTGAAAAAAGTAAATTCATTGCATTTGTAAGAATTTTCCATTTTTATATTAATTTATATTCTTCTGCAGTTTCAGACCTTGAATGTTAAGAGTGTCTGAGCAATAGCTGACTATGGCATCTTTGCTCACATCTACACAAACCTCTTTCTAGATCTGAGACTGCAAATAGAGAGCAAAAAGACATGTATTAATTAATATGAGACACTATCACTACAGCAAATCCAACTGAGGGAGGCTATTTGAGGAAAACATTAAGAAAACAATTCAAATGATGGGAAGCTTTGTTTTTTTCATTCAGTTTAGAATTTTCACTCCAGTGCCTCCCTCCTGCCTCTACTTTGCTGTCTTTCTCTGGCCAAAAGAGGAGCACAAAGCATTGAAACAGCAACTCCTGTGAGGCAAGAAAGTTGCAAGTACAAATCAAAATTTCTTGGATTTCTAACAAAAAGAGGAGCAAAGACATCCCACACCAAAAGGATACACCTTGGGGGTTTAAAATTCACAGTAAATTTAACTTTTCGTTTTTAAATGATTAACTTTCTTGAAATTGAGAATTTATCTCAAGGAATAGAAAGGGGATTGGCTTTAGCTTAATATTTATCATTTCAGCTTTCTAAATCATTACTGGAAAACATGTTTCACGGAAATTCTGGGGACAATAATGACAGAATCAGCTGAGGAAATTCCCATTGAAGACTTCTGGGGTTGCCTATGCTAATTATTTGCAGATAAATTAATATGTTCCTTAAGAAAAGTATCACTCATAACCCTCTGTGATGGGACAGTACTAGGTGAACCACAAAGATGAAAACTGGCTGCAGAAGTAGGACTGAAGATACGATTAAATTCACATCAGAAGTGTCTTGCTGGAGAAAGATACTAAGAACACCAAACACTCCCCATCCCTCCAGTAACAATTTAGGTGGGGTTAGTCAGTGCTTTCTAGTGAAGTCTCATCTTCATAAGTCAGCAAAGCCATGGCACATCTACAGGTCTTGGGATTCATACACCTCTTTGTCCAACCTATACTTCCTGAGCATTGCCAAAGGGTCTGTGTTACCCAGTTTCTACATGCTGTACAACACTAGACCAGTGCCTCTGGGGGCTGAACTCTGTTAAAGAAGCACCAACACAAGGTTCTTCAGCATAGTCTACTAGACCCACTCGGCATCACCATCTGCAGGCAAGTGTGCTGCCTGCTGCTGGGATTTGAGGATGTTTGATGTATCCAAATGAATGATCTCCAGCACTGTCCTCGCTTGTGGGAAGACACTCATTCTTCCTCTCCCCAAAATAGCTCCTCCTTTTACAGCAGTCAGAAAGCAAGGGCAGAAGTTCGCTATGTTTGATGCCTTTCCAAGCTCACAGATGGGTAATGAAATATGGCACCTGCAGAAATTTGTGGCGGTATTAAAAATGGTGAAATATTAAACAGGGCAATGAAACCAGTGGCTGTGTGCATTAATTATTGCTTTACTGAAAACGTCCTAAGGAATTTCAAGCACATCATTCTAGATTGCTGGATGAACCATCCCTAAATATACAGTGGTGCCCCTTTAGTCTTGTGATCAACTATTTCAGTTATCCACAAACTATATGCTCATGTGATGGGCCATGCTAACTCCGAAGGAGACTTTTGCTGTGTGATCTGCAGTTAATGAGTCTCTAGGAGATTTTGGAACTGTACTTTTTAATTCATGTTATTGTTCTTTGAAGGTGCACAAAGGCTCAGCTCACTTAGATGCACCTTAGAGCTTCCTCAAAACACCTTGGGCTCTGTCCTATACACATCGATTGATGGAGCCATTAAGACCTGAATGGACGAACAGTAATGATTCCATTTGGACCGATCCAATTTCAATGACATTGTCTCATACAATTCCATTAACATTGGAGCTGTTACAACCTCAGTGACAGATTATTATTTCTTTAAAAAAAGGAAAAGGAAATTAACACAATATATTGAATTGCACTGAATTGAGACAATAAATAATGGAATGTACCAGACACTAACCTCTCCCTTCTGTAATTCCAGGAGGAAAAATAGACATATTTACCACAAAGTTGATGACATATGTAGCACTTACGTTAAAATATGTGGCAAATCCTTATAACATATGGGTAGAATTATAAAACTGGCTAGATCTCATATTGGCTGCAATATAACTTCAGGTATAGAATTAGACAGAAAGTATCTATCTGTATCTGTCTAACAATGGTCATTGCTGTAGTCACTGAGCAAAATATGCTGCTAAGTAAATACTCTGTAATGAAAGAAACAAATGCAAAGAACTAAGTTTTTCAGAAGGCACAATAGGACCCGAGGCAAAATGAAGTGTAACCCGCCACACCCTACATCAATAGGCTGGGTTGATATTTGCATGAACAGAGGAAGGGATGGTAGATGTAAGTGTAACTAGAAGCCTGCTTCTTCTTCCAGGGCTACTTGAGGGCATAATCTAAGAAGGTCTATTCCCCAAGTGGAACAAATGCTATACCATACTAGATGAGAGTATTCCACAAACTTTTGCCTAAAAGGATTTCTTTTGACCATTACAGATCACAATCTCTACCAGATCCCCACCCCTGTTCTTCTGATCCTGATGAGACTTTGCATAGCTCCATTGCTATCGTACAGTGTTGGGTCTGTCGGAAGAATTTGACACTACAAATAGCACATTTGAATTGATTTACTGGATACTGTTTCAGAATGAATGCCATGGTTTTTAAAGGTGCTATTGACAGTAGTTATTCCCACTGGATATCCAGCACCCTAGTACACATTTCTTGAATGCACAAGCACACTCTAGGGATCAGTGTAAGGATATCAAGAGGGATCCTGCTAAGAAGTTGTGCCTTCCATCTCCGTGATATTGTCCACTCCTTAAACTTGGCTAGCGCAGGAAGATAACATAGACACATAACACTGGCCATAAGAATGGGCAAAGGGAACATTTCCAAAAGTGGATGCAAAAATGAGCTAGCAGTGAATTTGCAAATCCACTTGTTGCATCCTCTTTTGAAAAGGTGTCTTCTTTGCATTTCCTTTCAACAAAGTTTCCATGGTTTTCTAGCCACCTTGAATAATTCCTGTGCATGTGTGGTGTGGTATTTTGCTCTCTATTGTATTTAGAGAGGGTAAGGCTGCTTGTTCTTTTTCTTCAAGTCCTTCATTTCCAGTTTGCAATGCTGCAGGCATCAGAGGCTCTGTTGCAATTCCTGGTCATCTGCAGTAAGCTAAGTGAAGAGATCAGACACGTGAAGCACAAGGACCCTTCCTACAGCATTCGGGTGAGTTCAAGACTCATTAAATAAAACCCTTTGTCTTCAGTGGAGATAACCCAGCTTACTGCAGTATCAGAAAGCAGATAATCAGATGTGACTTTTCGCAATAGCCAACAGCATCAGGTCTGATGGAAATGTGATGTTTTCAGCTGCTGAGGGGTCCATCAGCCTTTTCAAAACTTTCTTGTCAATAAATTTGCTGATTGAATGATTGTCTCTATAGTTTGCTCAGAAGTAGTTCATATGGCCTTGAGTGTTTGACTTTTAATACTTTTTGCATAGATTTTCTTTATGCTTATTAAACTCAGATGGTTTTATGTTAGCATAGGATATTTTATTTTGTGTAACCATTTGTTCTCGTGAGCAATTGCTTAGTGACTTTTTATCTATCTTTCCTGCCCTTGTTTGGATCCTTAGAACAATTACAGTAAGTGAATTCCAGACCTTTTGACTTATCTCATATGCACAGGTATCTGATATAAAAAGTCTGCTTGCCAATGCTTTCCCTTTCATGCCGGCTGATGCTCATGGAGACTTCCTCTGAAAATGTCGTGCTCTTGAGTCTAACCTTTCTGTAGCTGAAGACACAGTCCATTCAGTATCTCATAATGACAGAACAGTTGCACATACTGAAAGTACATTTGCCTGAAATGTAATCAGGCTCATAATGGGAAGTGAGTTTCAGCTTTAATTAGGATGAGAGAACTTCTTTTCTCTCTAATCTTGTAGGACTCCTCTGAACAGGTCTGCCTATCTGTACGTGATTTTTTTTTTCCTTTTGTTTGCTTTAAATAAGCACAGAGTCTGCACACAATTGTAGGTACCAGAGGGAAAATTTGTGTCTGATGCAGTGACACAAGGAAAGCAGACATCTTCCCGACTCCCAGGTCTGGCATCCCTGAAGTGGGGCAAAACTCCTTTAATCCTATGAAGTCCCTGCAGTGTAGGCAAGAGCATGCAGGGCAGGGACAGGAAAAGGAAAGAGCCTAATGGGAGAAGTGATGGCAATTTTGGTGGAATTCAGCTGCTGTTGACTATGAGGTGTTAACACAAAGCTTAAGCAACTGCCTGAAATTTTGCAAGAGCAAAGCTTGATCCTGCCAGAAAAAAAAAACAATAATGCAGAGTTACCACCTTCTTTTCAACCTGCTCATATCTGCAGTTTTATCTTCATTATTTCTACAGATTCATCTCCGCAGCTGTGGAAATAATTAAAATAACTGGAATGCTTGCGGATGGCTGCTTTCATCATATTGTCTGTAGGCTGTAGATGAGTCTTACTACAGGGATAGCAGTGGAGTTAGTGTGGGCTGTAGATCTGCAAAGCCTTTCTTTGCAATATTCACCTTTTGATATTCTTAAGCCGCCTTTGTACATCCATTGTTGTTGTTTTCTGATCTCAGGAGTGGTTCATTGGACACTAAGACCCTTTTTTCAACCTCTTCAGGTACTATAAGGGACAATGGAACTTTTCCTCATCCCTTAGTTCACGTAGTGAATGAGTTTTATTTTACTGTAACATTTCTGTTTCATAGGTTAGCTGATTAAATTGTAACATTATCAGGATACAGGAACTAGCACTAAAAAACCCTCTAGCAGTAGAAGTGAAAAATTCCAAGCATGCAGAGAGATGACACACTGAGTTCTGGTCAGCAAGGATCTTCACAAATTCTCCTTGCCTTGAGGAGAAAAGGGGGGATTCACTATTTTCTGTTTCCCTAGTGATCTGACCCCATCTGGCTCCTGCCAGAAAGAGCTTCCCTCAGACTGCTCAAGAAGGCTTGTGCTGTGGTCCAAGCACTAAGCTTGTGTTTATAAAGACTGATAGATCACTCTGATTTCATAGTGGTTTTGGACATATACCAGAGTTTTTAACGAGATTTAGATACAATAAGAATATTAATTTCATTTTAGATCACTTTGTAACATATCCTATTAGCTTTAAAGATCTTGGGGTATGTGTGAGTTTTTATGTATTTGTAGAGTTGACTTTATAGTTGGTTTTGTATTCAAACACTGGGGAAGGAGGAAAATAATCTGTTTCTATCAGTGCAACCTATCAGTTTAAAATGTTATATTTTCTTCCACTGAAAAAGAAATTGGCATATTCATTTATACATATTGTTAATTATCTTCACTCTGTTGATCTAAGTATTTCTCACAGCTAAACGACTGCAGCATCTTGAATCATCCTGAATTTAAAAAAAATTAAAAAGGAAAAAAGGCATGTAGAAAACCTAATGAGGTTCTCATGGGTTTAAAAATGCCTCTGAAAATTCTGGGCCTCTATAAAACCATTTAAATGAAAGAAGTATTAAAAAAAAAAAAAGAAAACCTCCTTGTCTTAAAGATGCACACAGACATAAAAACTTATTCCCCATGGAAATGATACCTTTAAATGACATTTCACTTTTATGAACAGTTTTATTACAAAATAGATTTCCTGCAGCTAATTTCATCAGTTGTCCCACTCCACTGCTACTTTCCACTGCCTCTCTAACTTCTTGTTATCTAAGTAAGGGTACATTAATTGCTATATGATGTAAGGGAGTTGGCTGCATGCCAGAGCCATAAGCAAGGAGGCATTGTGCCTAGCAGGTCTCTCACTGAAGATGCCTGCACCCAGCTGACTGTGGTAGCAGTATTTAAGTAATATTTCCATGTGATGAATTAAGTGTCATTGATGGATGTGGGTAATGTTATCTCCTGAGCGTCATTTTAACAAGATGTATATGTTGTTGGACGTATTTCACAAGTCTTTGTAATAATGCATTAGTTTCACTGAGAAGGGATAAGTGATTAGTAGCACTAATTAGAAAGTTCTTGGAGACAGACTTTAGTTGATAAAGTATGGTGTGAGCTTTCAGTCATTAACAATACAATGAGCTCAAGGTAAAATCAATCAAGGAGGGTGATTGCATGGATGACATTAAAAATTATACATTCCTTATTAATATATTGATTTGCATTCTAAATTAAGTGATGGTATTTAATAAAGAAGAAAAAAAAGATAATTTTGTTTTCAGTTGTATTTGCTGTATGAGTGATGTGTAGTTCAGTTTCAGAGTGAGGAGTTTAATCTCCTGTTATCTACAGCAAGACCTGCATTTATGGGAAAAGAAAAGGAGAGAGCATGAGAGAGGGAATTATCTAGTGCCTGGGAAAGCTCATTATCTTGAATCTGGGTGGGCTGGGAAGCCTTTCACAAACGTTGTCAGTAATTTCTTTTCTTTCTGGGTGGTAAAAGTGAAGAAGAAATCAATTTCTCGTTCTGCAATTTCCATTTCCAATTACCAAAGATGGAGGAATCTTGGAAATGGATGAGAAATAAATATTTGTGATTCCATTCAAAATGTTCACCCATCTGGACCAGCCCTTACTGGGAAATAACCTTGAACCCAGCCATCAGGAGACCACATGCTGTCTTTGCAGAATTGGGCTAGAGGCAATAGCTAGCTATCTCTACCTTCAAACCCACATGTTAGTGTCAAGGGGCACAACAACCATTTAATTCCATTAAATCACATCACAGCAGGGGCAGTGGCTGGAGTCCTTGCACAGAAAGAAGGAAGGAATGTCGGGATCTGTGGAATCACCCAGCTACAAAGTCACTTTGTCCCATTCCAATGCTTGCATAAGCTTGCTATACAACAGCCCTTAAACCTTTTGCATTGCAAGGTTGGTAACATCTGTATGTTGCTACTCTTCCATGTCACCCAAATGAGTTCCTGCACTGGGGATAGAAGGCAAGGTGGTATTTTGGGTCAGTGTCTCCACTGAAAAAATGCTCCAATTAACCAAAACCAGAAAGGTATCAGGATCCAGATGCATCACAAAGGAACACTGCATGGTGGAGCTTCTCCTTAGCACACGTGCTCAGTGTGCCCAAGTCAGTGACTGCCACTCAACAAGTGCTCTCACCCTGCATTCTTATAAACTTGCAGTGCTGATTGGTATGTGCCATTGCAAAAACATGGGTGAGTAGCAAGCAGTTCTGATATATTTTGCTTCATCTTCTTTACCGATCAGAAATATCCCTTTGTGAAGTTGCTTAGTTATAAACTCCCTCCCAAAGGGGTCAGCCCTGACACGCAGCCACAGAGGAGCCGGTTTCTGACTCAGTTGCCTGAAGAATGCGAAATAGAGCAGGTCACAGAGACAAAGGTGTGGGGGATGTACGTTGTGTGAAGGAGACATAAGGGTTACAGTCCAGGTCTGAGTCATTTGCCTGTCTAGAAATGTCTGTGTAGAAGATGTCTGGGCTCCCTGAGCTCACAGTCTCTGTGTGTCCAGGGGGCTGGGCAAAAACATGAATCCACAAAAGTGTGTTATTACTGTCAGCAACACCAGATGTTCAGGCAGGATTAAATTCTTGTATAGTCTGGGTGCAGAGCCATGGTTATCATCAGCAGGGTAGGAGCATGCACACCATGGGGCAGCCTCCTGCTCAGAAGCAGTCCCTATGTAGCAGAGTTTGTTGCACCTCAGAGAATCCTTCTTTGCCCATTGCAGATGCATCGTTTTCAGCCACTTAAGTACAAACAGTACAAGAAATCAGAGACATCTCATTACCTGGAGGAAAGGAGTAGGCATGTTTATGGGGAAGTACAACTCCTGCTAGCAGTGATGTGTTAGGAAGGGAAGCTGTTTCCAGCACTGTGTCACCTCATGTTAAGCCTTTGGTATTTGGGAGTTGGTCTGTAACTTTGTACCTTCAATGTTGCTATCCAAGCTACACAACTGCTTCTGGGACCTGCCTTTAGTAAGCCATCTATCCATTATGTCTAGCCTATGCTCCTTTTGCTTGCTAAAACACAGAGTTAGACACACAGATACAGTGTCAAAGAGACCTTTATTTGTGGTATCAACATTCTTTTGCAATACTAACCAGCATTTACAGTTTGGGACTAGTCCTAAAGAAAGGCCTCTTCCATCTGCTGCTCCTAGAGATTCAGCTCCCTTTGCTCTTTTGTCCTATTGGACTCAGTTTGAGCCTTCATAATTTGGGTAGAGGTACATCATACACATGTCAAGTGAAACCAGCTTATTTGTGACCTCCATGACTCCAAATATGCTGTTGCTCACGTTCAAGTAATTACACAGCAAGCCAGTGTAACCTACCTTCATACAACATGGACACGTTGAAGTGGACATATAGGCTGCAGGTGAAGTGGCCTTCAGTTGTGCTTCCTTCCCATGGAAGCAAGTTTGGGATCTGATGCAACCTCAGATCTCATTGTAAAGCAGAGTTGGGATGCAGCTGAGAGAGACCTGTGTGGGAGCTTGTAAGCTCACTCACAGGTCTTACTCACCAGGCAAAACAAGGTATGCTTGAAAGACCTCCTTCTCTATACATTAGTGGCAAAGTTGCCACATTAAACCACAAAGATTGTGAGACTGATGCCTGCCTCCCTCATGCACTCCCTGGTATCCTGTACACGTCTATCACACGCATCAAGCTCACATTCAGTCTTTAAAATCATCCGTCTGTAGAGTGGGATCAACAGACAACTTCCTGCTCCTTAGGAAAAACATTTTGGGATAGGCTCTCTCAAGTTTCTGTGTTGAAGGAGGCTTCACAGCACAGCATGTATTACCTACTGAGGTAATAAGAACTGGAGAAGCTCTCAGGGGCACAGGACATCTGGGTTTATGAGGAGGGAAGTGGTAGGCTGGGAAAACAGGTGTCCAGAACTGAAGCTGAGCCTTTCAAGAATTACATTTTTAGCAGATGCTCAGGACTGAGTTCTGTTGGTTGATAATTAGCAGGACAGGCATGGAAGACCTGCTCCAGCAGTGAGGGTCTTTTGAAGATTCTGCATTTCTGATTATTTATTCAGATCATTCTGAGAGAAGACTTTTTGTTTTCACTGATTTAAAAAAGAAAAAGAAGCAGATGGTTTCTATTGAAAAAAAGCTACACCAAAAAACATCTGCTCAGAGATTTCCCTGAGAGTTTTTGTAGCTTATCCCCTGAATGCCTGACCACAGACCTGGCATGCTTCAGTTTTGATGTCTGAAGTTTATGGCATGGCGAGGTACAGAGGTTTAACAACTTGTTCTGTATGTGCTAGGGAGAAATTAAAGACTACATACTGCAAGAAAAAAACAGGGTCAGTAAGTGTTAGCACATCCCCTTAAGAAGGCTGAGTCAGAACTGAAAGCCCCACTTTAATCAAAAGATTTCTCCAGATCTTGTCTTGTCCTGAAGATTAGAGACAAATAAAAACTCTCCAAGGAATTTTCTTTTTGTAAACTAGAATTCTGCTCAATTTTGGATGCCAGACCATGCTTAAAAATTAGGCAGCTAATTTCAAGTATCTTTTTTGCAAGAAATAGAACTGTTTACAAGAATGCGTGTGCACAAGAGGCCTTATTAAAGGAAGAAAAATATATTTTATGAACACTTTCAAGTACCAAAAGGGAAGGACCCCAGTGTGCAGGAAAGTAGTGGGAGCTATAAACAACTTTATGTTTGAACATAAAGAAGTTATGAGCTTGTTTAAGCATAATGGATGGTGGTCAGAAGATAAACTATGAAAACTCGGGGTACAGGGAATTTCATAATGATTTTGTTTGTTTGTTTCAGTCTGTTTATTCCTCTAGCATTCTTTGCAAAAGGTTCAGAAGGGCTGTTGGGAGACCTTTATTTTGTCTCTATTGCTTGCTGCCTTTTGAAAAATGTAAGTTAAAACAAACAAACAAAGAAGTAAACCCTCATATACAATTTCCAACAGGTGGAAAGACATGTGTTATGTTGGTCTCACAGGGTTTTCTTGCCCAGATTTCTCACTGCAGAATGACTCAGCCTTGAGAGGAAAGATGAAGAGTTCCTTTCTGTCTCTCTCTCCACTTCCCCTGAATCTCAGAACAGCCTCTGCCTTCCTGACTAATTCCCCTTGGGAAGAAGGAGCGGCAGATTCAACCCCTTGTTAAGAAGTACACGACAATATGAATCTGTTAGTGCCTGGCACAATACACTCATTCCCAGCAGTACCTGTCTCAAAGAACAGTGTTTGCAATTAGGTGTTTTGATCAGGTATGCACTGATGTAAAATATGGCCTTTCTCCCTTCTGTTGTTCAGTTTCTGGAATAATCTGTGTGAATACAGCCTCTCAAAAAGTAGTTTGCAGTTTTCTGTCATTTGGCCCTTGCATAGAGCTTGATTTTTTATGGAGATCTTCACTTCATTGTGTCGAAAATACAAAAATTATGAAGCCCTTTTTCATTGATGAGTATGTGTATTTCATCAAAACAATAGCTTTTGTAAGAAAGAGATACTTGGAAAGGTAGTGTTCATTACCTGGATGTTCAAACACTGTGGATCTGAGTCTGAACAGGTTGTGATAATCTCCCCTTGTAGACAACAGGGTGATCTATTTCTCTGTGGTTTTCTCTTGTACC
>JAVSBS010008714.1:82196-104634 GCA_033124195.1 Coracias cyanogaster
GCTTTTGTGTGCCTTCAGTGGGAGAACTGTCCCTGCATCAGGACGGGGGACCGTAGAGCACTGGATTTGCTGGAGTGAATCAGTAGGTTTGGTCATAAGATAACTTTAAGTATATCTTGGCAAAGAACCTTAAAGGACTGCTTGAAATCAAAGCTAACTAAGCAGAGAGGAAAGACAACATTACACAAACATGATGAGTCAGAGAGTTTCCTTCAAGTACATAGAATTTAATTCCGGTACTGGAGGTACTCTTACCTGAACCTCTGTATAATTTTTTTTTTTTTTTAATGTACTGATACCTTTGTACAGCACATTTTTAAAATCCTCAAGACCAGTTCCACTCTGGAAAAGGTCCTGCATCTATCTGTGTGGCTGATGCTGCGTTTTTGATGCACTCAGGACTCCCCTGATAGATGTGCCCATTTGTCGTATAAAGACAGCACATTTTGGCATGCAGGATGAAACATGCTCCAAGTTCTGTTTTTTTCTGTCAGTTTGCATAGTGACTAAAAGTGCAATAAAAAGAAAGTACAGAACGCAAATGGAATGGTAAAGATGACTGAGTCTTTGTCATTGTAAAGACAACTAAACCTCATGTCCCCACTAAATAATCCTTGGAAGTTTCTTACTCAGAGACTATCCAGTTCAACAGCTTCTCCACATAAAAGTGAGTGTGCCTACAAATTTGTATTTTTGTATGGGCTTAGGACTCAAGTGGAGACATTTCACTCAGGAGAATGCTGTCTCTGCCATTTTGACATTAGTTGATCTAGCAGAAATGTAAAGTGCCACAAAAATCCAATAATGCTAATTTATTTAATTTCCTGATCTGGAAGTGACAAGGAGCCGAGTGCACGCTATCCAGCTCACATGAAAGCTGATGTGCAAGTTGAAAATCAAAAATATTGCCAAGGAGACCTCAACTTGCACGGATTTAACCCATATCAAATGAAAGCTTCTGAAATCCTTAACCTGCTTCAATAAATGACATTTCAATGTTAATAAGGAGTGAGGAAATGAGAGGAAATATCTAAGGGAAGTATATTGTAGCTGCAATTGCTGAGCCGGATCTGCTGCTGGTATAAACACTGTTGAAGCAAATACAAGACACAATGATTAGCATCAGCTAGGAATATGCCTCTCAGCACTGTGCCATTAAAGTTCCTGAGTGTGGGAGTTAACAAAGGCAGTTTAAAGTGTATTGGAAAATGATTTTTCATTCCATTTTAAAAACTCATTTCATGCATTGTTGTGTCATCTACTTTTAAAATTACAGTCCAAGCAGAAAGACCAAAATGTGATACCAATCTTTTAAATCACGATCCCCAGGGCAGGAGTACATGATTGACCTGTAGTTATTTGTTAGGTCTTTCTAGGCCATTCAGCAGAATAATATGCAGGAGAGTCATATGAGTACCTATATAACAAGTAAAAGGTATTTGATTGAGAACTATATTAGAGTAAATAAATAACACTGAGATGGCTCACGCTGTGAAGTTGTGACTGAAACTTAAATAGCCATCTCTGTTGCCTTGATGTAATTGGTGACCTACTGGAGCCAGCTCTTTGTTGGTAATCTGTATCAACACTTGGACAATAGTACCTTTCAATTCTTCATTTCCCAAGAGTTTTAAAGCAGTCATAGAAACATTTTCTTTTGCTGAATGCCATTTATTTCTTTGAAGAATGGAGCAGTCTCCTCTAAACTCCCACTGTGCATTAAACATTACAAATTAAAATAAACTACTCTCTGTCTAAATAAAACAGTAGCCACACGGGCAGACTGGTATCAGCTTGTTTTCCAACATTTTTCTCAATTAAGGAGAAAGACTCTTGTAACCGGAATATAACACAGTACTGCTTCTTATTGTCAGAAAATATATATGTGCATATATAAAAAAACAGTTCCTGAAAATGAGAATTAATTGTATTCCAATATGCTTAGTGGATAGAGAACACCATACAACTTCTTATGCCTAGCTTTATTACTTAATCATATTAGCTGTGCTGGAAATGCCTCTTGTGTATATGTTCAAGATTATTAGACTTGCAGCAAGATATTGACTGGAAAAAATTACAATTTATGAGAAATGAGCTTTCGCTGATTCTTTTTTCTGTGTGAATGAACAGAGAGAACTGGCCAGTTCTGTTTGGATTTCTCTGTTGCTGCTCACAGCCCACAGCAGGGAAGATGTCACAAACCATGAATTTAATTGTGTAAATATAAGAATTTTTTACAGTATAAAGCTCTAGTTTTCTCCTTTCTGTCCATCTTAATGTGGTTTATTTCACCTGTCCATCTTAATGTAGTTTATTTCACTAAGAACAAAATAAATCTTGCATGAGAGATTTCTGTCCATGTTCAGAATTTGTTCCTTTGATCAAACTTCTGGATTCAACCATACTTCTGGATTTTGCCAGGTCTAGCCTGGCTGAACGACAGAAAACTGGTTTTGGCTTTTTTGGACTAAAAAGTGTCTATCTGCTTCCCTTTCAGTGATATCCATCACTATTCTCTTCTGAAAGGAGACTCTAACATATGAAGAAGGTTGGTGACTTCGGCTTACATTGTCCTCTTTTAATTTCAACAGCAAGGTGCTGCTGGGTGCAGGAGTACAGATAGGATGAGAAGCATACCGAGACAGGGAGATACTAGCCATCCCTGTGCCACTCCTTGTCTTGTGGTGACTGCTTCAGTCCTTTATGCCAGAGAAGCATTATACATGTCACAGAATCACAGAATAATAGGGGTTGGAAGAGACCTCTGGAGATCCTCTAGTCCAACCTCCCTGCCAAAGCAGGTTCACCTAGGGCAGGTTACACAGAAACATGTCCAGCTGGGTTTTGAAGGTCTTCAGAGAAGAAGACTCCACCACCTCTCTGGGCAGCCTGTTCCAATGTGAGCATGACTCCTGTACATTCAAGCACGCATCTGCCATTGACATTAGCTGGGCTGTTTATGGCCATTGTCTCACTATACTTAGGAGTCAAAAGCCCAACATTTGCATATGTGAATGATTAGCATGGCTCCCCTGATAGGTTATTGCAGAAAATGAAATGGTTGCCAGCTGCCTAGCGGAGTCATGGTGGCTTGGAAGCAGGTGCATATGTTTGAGATGAGGTGATATGACATATTCCTACGTGGCACTCACAGCTGTACCTATTTCCTTTCTTCTGATGGTACAAATAGCAAGTATCTTCTCTTTTCAGACTGTTTTTGACTCATCTTTTCTGCAAACATATTTGGAGATTTTATGTGTTCTGTCAGATATTTTCAGAAAACTGCTATGCTTTAGCTCTCATGCTTCTACAGCACAAATGACTAATTTACATTCCATCTCCATGAAAACGCTTTCCTTCACAGAGAATATAGGTTTTCTGTATGAAATGAGCACTATAACAAGTGCTAATAAACATAAACATACACAAAACATGGAGCCTTTGTGGACATTCTGAGATACTGTCACTTAGGTTTATTTATGATTACAAATGATGGTAGCTGATAGCCACAGCTCAAGCTGAGATTCAATTGGAGAACCACAGCACTAGAATGCATAGTGAGAATAGGATATGGGTTAGCATTCAGAAGGGAAATCCAAGACATGTAGAGGTGAGGTGTCCCGCCCAAACCCAGAGCAGATTCCTAGCAGAACTGGAAACAGACCATAGGCATTCCCAGATGTGGTAAACGGACCGCGACATCCATTCAGTGCAGTAACTTCTTGACCATACTGGTTGACCTAACTTGTCTTCCAATTCCACTTTGTGTGTCTCCACATCCTGCAGAATCAACACAATCCTTGCTGCAAGCACAACAAGGAGGAATGTTCCACGTTTGCACGTCTCCATGTTTGCATGTCTGCAAGCTAAATCTGTCTGCCACACATTTACAATTCAATCAGACAACAGATCAGGCAGAATTACAGTTGGATTTTTTTCCCCACTAAGGGATTTCTGTTTATTTTTAATGTGAGGTAATGGATGGCTGATTGGGAGATTAGGGGTGGATTCCATAATCATAAAATGTTGCATGTCTTGTAGCCTATAACATGCTCTGAAATAAACCCCCTCTGATTAAATGAAAGCATATATCTGAGCTGAAGAATTCGCAGTAACATCATTTCCAAGATTCATCATTTCCCATGTCTTTCAACCAAGGAGACTTTAGAAGGAGAAATTAAAACAAAAGACAGCAAACAAGATTATTTAATCAATGTCAGTTTCCAATAGCTCTTTGTTTTCTGCTTTTATGCAGGAGGTAAATGAGATGCAGTACAAGGCAATAATGATATATAGGATGGGGTTTTTTTTTCCCTACTTTGTGTGTACAGATAACCTGTTGTCAAGTTGACCAATGCAGCCTTCACAGTGCTGTAAAGATGACAAGGACTGGAGTTGTTTCTTCTCTGAAAAACCTCATTCCTTTCATTTATACTCTTAGGAGATCCTGAGCTCAAATAGCTTGATTACTAGTCATATATGTTAGATACTAGTCTAGTCTTCTGTGGCTGAATTTTTCCTGATGTGTAATCAAAGTTGTGGATGACTTTTGACAATTCATTGGGACACTTCAAGTTGGAATAGAGTAAACTTGTGGAGGACAGACTGCAAATTCAGTGCAGAGAGAGGATAGGCATCCACTCTCTATTGTCTCTTACAATACAATAATTGTGACGAAGTGAAGTTAGTAAGGGCAAGGTGCAAAATAAGCAAAATGAGACAGAGCTTGCACACTGCAATGGATCAGTGGAGTCTTACACAGTGTGTATTAGTCCCACCACCCATTTCTAATGTTAGCTAGGACACCTGCAACTTCTGAGTAGCATGTAAACACCTAGTATTCCTTACTGACCCTTTCCCAAAAGCTAGACATATTCAGGCCTGTTTCTTCTTGGCCTGCCTTCCCACAACACCTCTTGGCCTTCTGGGCATGTCCATACATATGCAGCAGTTTATGAGAAACTCCTTGACAAATTAAAATTTCACTTCAATCAAGAAAGTTGGAGAAATCTCAGTGAATTTCCATCCATCCTTTCCTCTGACTCATTGTGATTTTACTTTTGAGGTACAGTTATGTGAAGTAGCCTGGGAGTCTGTCCCTGGCCCCTTATGAAACCCCATAACTGTTTTATTTTCATCAGACACTACTTCAAAGCTGATATCCATAAGCACAGTCGAGTCCTGTCTGGAAGAATGTCATCACAGATCTTCAATCTTTGAAGTACTTGGTTTTTGAAGATATAACTCACCTCCTTGTGCTTTAACATATCATTTTTTTCCCTCCTTTTAATAGGTATCATCTACACTTTGGAAAGCCACAATAATGAATATAGATTAAATAGCAGACAGAGGCTGCTTGAAGAAGGTGTGAACAAATAAGTTTTTACCACCTTAAATAGGCCCTAAAGCTGCTTTCATCTGTGCTCTCTTAACTTCTCTTGCTGAAATCGATTCGTTGACAAAATTGGCCATTTAAATTCAAAAGCCCTGGTTCCATTCTATATTCTCAATTGCTTTGGATTTATGTAGTTGGAGATGTGTTGTTAAGCATCCTTTTAGGGTTTTTCAAAGTCTGATACGTTTCTATAAGCACATATTTGGAACAGTAGTGATTTATCTACTTAAATGTAAGGAAATGTTACATGTAATTCTGAAAAAAATGTATTTAGTAGACATTTAGCAGGCATTATGCTAGCTAAAATGTGTTTTAACCACATAGTGGAGATTATATGCTTGATTAGGAGCTTATGTTCAGAGGACGAAGAGGACAAAATCATCATGTGAGTCCCACAAAGGTCAAAAAAATATGCAAGAACAGGTAGATTTTGTAAAATTTTCTGTTTGCTGGATGGTCAATTCTGCCTCTTTCTAGTCTCGTTTATTATTGGACCGAATGTGTTATCTGGCAATCATGGGTAATTTTACCTTTCAAAGACAGTTGCTGAAGTTGTGAAGTTGATAGGAAGAACCCATAGCTGCATTTTTAAACACTTCCCTTTCCACCTCAGTGCTAAAATTCTCCCTTTAACAGAAAGTCTAAACCATCCAAGATTCAATAAGAAAATGACAGGGTCTATTTTTGTGACTGTAGTTTTCCAGTGGTTCTAACCTGAAATACCTCACTGCCTTGCAGCCTTTTAATATAGTTACCTCTGTGACATTTTGGGAAGGCAGAGGACTCAGAGCTGGCTAATGTAGGGACTCTGGGACTGGGGCACAGTGATGTGGTGTCGGATATCACAAACATCTAGGAACTTCCCCAGACATTATCTGTCAATCCAGCTGCAGGTATTTTAATGAAAAAAAAAAAAAAAAAAAAAGGGATTAAATTCTAACATAGCATGTGGAGAAAGCTGAGTGAGGCTGATTGCAAATTATGTACTGTCAGTCATAAATCAGCAGTCTGATTTACATCTAAGCACAGTCAAGATCAAGCCCTGCAATTCAACTAAGGAGCACCAAGTTTCTATTAGTCTTTTGTATATACAGACTTCATTATGAACCTGTTGCAGTGAGAATCTCTGATTCTGTCATGGCAGGAGATTCTGTTTTAATGATTATATGTGATTTTGTAATTTTAATTGTGTAATTATTACAACATTAAAAGACACAATTACATTTTAAATCTTCTTAAGAACCCAGTTTTATTACTATTTTATTACTTTGGAATGATATGGTATTTTATTATTATAAATTAGGAATTACTAAAAATAATTTTATGATTACATGGTTTTAAAATATTATTTTTTTACTGTTTCGTCATTTTATTGTACAACCATCCTAAATATCCAGTGGAAAGTAAAAGGCTGCAAGTATTTTGAGACTAACCTAAATAAGACACCAACGAAGGTGCTGAAATTTTTTCACTTTAGCTGTTGCCTGCCTCACAGAATTAATGAAGCAGCCTACGATGACAGAAGTTAGTTCAAAGCAAAACTCTAGTTATGAAAACAGCTTTTGTGGAGGGCTCATGCTTAAGATGAGTTATGTCACAACTGTCTGCAAGATCAGGAGCCGTGTGAGAGGAGGTGGTGAAGTTGTCTGGTGCTAATTGTTCCATTTGCTCACAGCAACATGAATCAGAGGCAATCCTTTGAAATCAGAGGCAACACTTCTGTTACAGAGATCTGAGACTTGTTTCAAACCTGAATGAGGCTCATAGTCATCTGTCTTGCAACACCCAATGAAGCAGATATTTTTTGCTAAATACAGGAGATGAGTGAAATGGTCCATCAGAGCTTGAACCACCTTAAGTAACCTCATTTCCTCTTCTATTTTTTATGATTTGTAGGTATTTACTGTTCACTTTCATGTGTTTTCCTTTCTGTTTTTTATTAAATAAAGTGTCCTCATTGAGTTATATTAACATTTTCTATTGTTCTTCAAACTTTGATATTATATATAGAAAAATTCATCTGTTGCCTCAACTCATTCCTGAGTCCTGTTACAATCAAAATGGAATAAGAAAGCATACTTTGATCTACTGCAGTTAATAAAAACACAAAGGCAGGCAGGTACGGTGGGTAGAGATATTTCCACCCTATCCTGAAGAACAACTAACCTGAAAGACAGGGTGATAGTAAATTTAACTACTGCACTGCCACAAATGCACTGAACACAAACGCTATGTGATCAAGAAGAATATGACCTTTCCAGTCTGTGAGGCATTGCAAAAAGGACAGGATTAATTCCCAGTGAGGATATCTCTGCCTTCATAGTTTGGTCCACAGAGTGCGTGGTAGGTCTCAGCAGAAAAGGAGCTTGTGTCCAGATGCCTTCCACAGTGTCATTTCAACATAGGTAGTTTGATAATTTGTCCCACTCTACATTCATATTGTCTACCCCACATCCAAACACGGTAGCAAGAGAGACACAGAATCTTAGACATATGACATTAATCTTAAGCTATAAGTAATAACAAAAGGTGAATCATAATAAAATGCCAGTGCAATATTATATTCTGGTGGGCACATAACGTTCATCCTAGATGCAAAGCACCCACTTTAAAATTAAAAAAATTGTTTTCTCTCCTCTATTTTTCAGATCTGTATTTTCTCTCATTTATAGATAGCCAGGAGATAAACTTCAGCAGATCTTTTGTAAAGTTCTAGGTAATGTTTTGTCTGCCCAAATATCACATATTATTTTCATTGGGAAGAGATTGAATGGAAGTTCTGTATAAAAATTATTAGAACAAAAAAAAAGAAAGCACAGTGAATTTCCAAACTGTGAAGTCTTCTATGCAGTGGTCTCTCTACAGAATATGTAATTGCTAATGTTGCCCTGATTGTGCTCTTTTTTAGTTTTTAACAGGTAGAAAATATATTATCTATTTATTAATATTCTCATAGTACTTTGTACTTTATTTCAGAATAGCATCTGATTTGTACAAAACGGTGAAGTACATCAGGTAGGAAAGAATACTTTGCAGGGAAGCTCAAATCACAGCGTGCAGTCAAGAGTCGCGCTTCACCTCCAGCCATTATTTCAAACCAAATGAGAATTTACACATGAGGACTCGATATGCTGTGATGCTTTCTCTATTTAGTGTCACAGCTGACATACACAGGAGGGCAGGAGTACTCACATCCATCAGAACTACACTGAAAAAGCGGCGAGATTTTGGCACTTCTTTTGGTCACAGCACAAGCCACTTACCACTCTGCCCTGCTCTTTCTTTCCTTTCCTCAGGTGCTGATGGAGTATTTCATGGTGAAGAGGTTTGCCAAGGAAAAAGTGAAAAATTAAAAGCTATTCTGCTATAATCATTTCAGCACTTGGAGCAGTATTTTTTTGAAAGGTGGTTATGTTGCTTTTAAGGCAGAACGTGTTACAAAAGCAACACCTATATTTGCTACTATAACAGGAGAGAAATTGCTGTACCCTAAGAACAGTAAAAATGTGTTTAAGTGTGGAGGCTTAGTATTTTTCTTCATATCATAATTGCAGGTGATGTTTGGACAAAGACAAAACAGTCTGGAAAGAACTCTGGTTTAAGTTTCATCTTTACTCACTCTTTAACATTTCCAAGATGGGATACAGAGGAAGGAGGGCTGAACTCTAAAAATAGCAACCTGAAAGATGACTTTTAAAAGTCCCTTGCATCCAAAAACATTCTATGATTCCATGAAAGTACCTGGAGGACTCCCTGTTACAGCTGTCTGTGGACCTTATGACCTTAAACAGACATCTGTCACACACAATCCAAAGCATCCTACCCTATTTCCAGGTGAGCAGAACAGTAGCAGAGATTATTTGGATGACACAAATGTTCTGCATGTGGACCAACATACACACACAGAGAATTACACT
Source organism: Coracias cyanogaster (assembly GCA_033124195.1). NCBI lineage: Eukaryota > Metazoa > Chordata > Aves > Coraciiformes > Coraciidae > Coracias > Coracias cyanogaster. The sequence goes on from JAVSBS010008714.1 coordinate 91,509, forward strand.
ACACCTGGTTTCATCCAAGTGCCTCCAACTGGTGCAGATTGTCCTTAACGGAGTCAAAGGGGCAGCCTATAAATTGATTCCAGTAAGTGCTGAATCAAACGGTCAGAGAGGGCTCCAGGATATATTGCATACACAAGCAGAAGTGAATCGCTGAGGAATTTACTATCAGCAACACGGATCATTTGATCACATCCAGTTTTAACGCTTCTGCAAAAAGCAAAATGAAAGAAACTAACTGCTGAATCTCATTCCAACTACAAGCTGTTGTTTTCTTATATCCTTACTAATCCCATGTGGAGAAATCAGGTAAACTAAACACTGGGTTTTGAACAATGATTCACCTTACAGAAATCATCTTCCAACACACTTTTTTTTCCAAATGAATCAACTGCAACTATTTGTTAGGTCTTCTTCTTCATAGGACCACTTCAGTTTTTGGTGGAGGAAGAAGGTAATTTTGTTTTTTTCAAAGGAGGAACTTTTGATTTTGACCGGTTTGGTAGGATTAAAACTGCAAATTGCCTGGGATTGTGTTCCACAATTGATTCATTTCATGTTTGGTTATGTGTCTACACTGAGAGTATTGCCAACAATTGTCTTTATTTAATAAACAGAAGTCTGTATATTTTGAAAAATGAGTGAAAACACCACCAGAAAAGAAAGATGAAGAATATTCCCTTTACCTGATACTCTGGAGCTATATACAGTTACAATGGAGTGTAAGGGCCAAATTTTGAATTGATAAAAGTCGATACAGTGCTTGGAGCTTATGAAGAACTCCAGCAGTGTAGGTATCTGTGGGTAAAAAGGATATGATGGCAAATTTCAGGTATTCTTAGCCATATTCTCCCTGAATGTTTGAATATATGGGTTTTAAATAGCTACTCTTCAACTTGCTGATATCAGTAATATTACAAGAATTGCATATGAATATTTCTGGGATTGCAAATTGCAGGGTTAGATTTGTATGCTAATAAAGCACAGAAGTGCTCCTCTGCCTGCCGCCAGAATGTCCACGATTCTGGTGGAATGAATATCTATAGCTCTGAATAAAATCACAGTCAAGAGCATCCTCCTTCACTAGAGTACATAAACATTTAAAGAAGGAATGAAGTACGAAGGCAATTTGAGAGTGCCATATGCTCATTGTCAACTGTATCTCAGCTTCCCTCTCTGACAACTGTGCATTCACTGCCATGGTCCAGAACCCCAGGAGCGGATGTGGCACTCCGGGGAGCAGCACAGTGCATAAGGAGCATGGGAGTAAGTGGGGATTTGCCTAAGGAACAGCTGGTGATGGAGCACTGCTTTGTGAGCTGACCTCTTCAAAACCCAAGAGGCAGCACAGGTGTAAGACCAAGCTTCTGCACAATGGAAAAGTGATGGAATATCTTTTCAAGTCTTCTCTTGCACTGGAGAAATGTTTATCAGTGAAGCAATGGTGCTTATCTTAAGGGGAAGGCTATGAGTTTGGATTAGCGGTTACTGAGTGCTTGGCAGACATTAGTTGGGATTTTCAGAACCCACTTGTCTAACTTTGCTCCACTTGAAGTCACTGCGTGCTGGACATTTGCCTTCAGTATGAAATGAGCATGGTTAAGACTGATAAAGTCTGAAAGTCTGCTTCAGGGAACTATAGCACTCGGTAAACTTAAGTTGTCCTATTTTATTATATTTTTGGTCTTCTTCAGGAAGTGAAAGGCTAAAAACATAACCAATTTTTTTCTCAATAGATCTGCAAAGTTAAAAGAGGTGAGTATAACTATTAAGCAGGTAAGAAAATTATTAACAAATTTAAGAAAAAAACAATGAGCCATGTGCAGAAAGAACATATCTTTATTCTTAAAAGGATCTTGATCTGTTGGAACTTGCTTTTGTTCCCAACAATGGTGAAAAATGCATCCATTAAAATGCTCCATGAAATGGACTGGAACTCCATTTCTGTCACAGGAACTATGACAGCATCATGGTCCCTGGAGCTCCTCAGTCCCTGGGCATGCTGGGATCCAGTCATTGATCTAGAATATGTGGGGACCTTGTGTTCAGAGTTTGGTAGCAACCTTTCTCACCATGTCCAGGGCTCCCTGATACCCCCAAACCTCAGCTGAGGATTGTAACAAAGAAATTGGAAGCCTTCTTAAAAAGGGTGCCAGTACTGGAGAAACACAATTTGTGACATCTTGTGAGAGTACTGTGGGAACAGCCGCTGAGCTAGGAGACCCATACCAGCATGTGGGAGCTGAGAAGTCACCAAATAAGCTGTCAGGAAATAAGGTTGGTTATATTTGCTTGTGTTTTCTAAATCCTTCTTCAAAACATTTAGTTGCAGATGAAATTCAATTCCTACGTATAAAATGTTACCCTGGAGTTTTTAAAACAAATTTCAAAGCCACCTTTGCTTTACAGTCAGAAAACCAAAAAAACATAGGTGGAAAAACTGTCCTGTACTCCATATGAGAGACATTCTGTTTCCCAGGTACTCTCCCAAACTGGGAACTGGAGTACCATCATGTTGTACAAAAGCCTGTTCTCTAAACATTCCTTGTCTGGCCAGGCAGAAATGAATTGAAATTTCATAAGGCATCTCATTCTCATGACATTTTCAGGCCCTCTTTGAAAGCTGATTAATATGCATTGAGTGCCCTACTGTTAAAGTTCACTGTGTTATGATATTGATGTTCTACTTTTATATTTTGGGGCAAAACATTGATTTGGGGAGTTTAATAGATTATAATAACCTATTCTACCTGCTGGTTGGAAACACAGATTTCTCATTCTTTAAGAGATTAGAAAGATCAAAGCTTGTTCATTAACAGACCTGTGCTTAATGAAAGAGAATACTAAAATAAATTGTTTTAGTAAAAATGGTCTAATTTTACAGCTTCCATGTTGGGAAATTAATGTTCTCTTTATTTTGGCATAATACTTGGGTGGGTACTCCAGTAGCTTCTCTGCTCCTAAGTTGGGTGATTCTCCTATTATTCACTTTCCTGAGTTCACAGGCTAATCTATATGAGCTGTACCTGTCAAAATAAATAAACACAATATGTCTTTCCATGCTTCTTTCCAGAATTGTAACACAATGCTTCTCCATCCCCTTCACCCAACTAAACAGTTTAGAGCAATAAATAATATTAATTTCATCTATTTTTTTCTTTTTTCCAGCAATGTCATTATCATTTCCTCTTTCAAGTTAGGGAAATAAATGTGAAATAACCGCAAGCTTCCTCTCCTTAATATATATTTTTTTCTAATTTTCCAAATGAATCCCTGTTTCTCGTTAAAGACTAGCACAGTGTGATGAGTTCATTAGTTTGCTGGTGTGCGTTCTCTGACTCACATTAAAGTACTAAAGGTCTTTGAGTTAGCAATAATTAGATGAGGTCATTAAAGCTACAATGAGATCACGATTGCCAGAAATGGCCTCACATTGTACAAAGTAAGGTCAAATCAGCTATAACCGTTATTCATTCCTGATTTTTTCTTCATTACATATGCATTAAGCAACAGTAGTGGGTAATCCACAGTTTAACATGAGTGAGATGTCCTACAACCTGCCATAGGCATTGTATTGTACAGTGAATGGGAAGTTGTATGGTGAAATATTTTATAGTAAGTGTCTCTTACATGTAGAAACCACAACAGGGACTGAATAAGAAAGGATAAAAAAGAAATAGCAGGAGGTGTCGACAACATTCCAAAGGAGAAGCAAAGCAGGAGAACATGGGCTGTGTTCTTTAAAGTCACCAGGAGCATTTTCCAGGAAGGAACAAATTAAGTGGCTGCAAATAGTCTCCCGAGCAGGACAGGCTCAGATGCTTCTCAGATCTATAGCTGATGTGAAAGCCATGGCTCCATAGAAGTCCACAGACATTGTGAATAGCAAGCCAGTCCATGTGGTCATCTTGCTGGGAGGTAACACTGTCACCTGAACAGTATGAAACAACCCTGCTCTTCCTCTATCACATGGATCATTGCCTTTGATCCATGAACAGCACTTCTCCAGACAAAGTGAAGATTCAGCCTAGCCAACCACATGGATTACTTTTCTTTTGCATAGGAATGAATGCTGTGTCCGTTATCTAGGGACAGATGTTTATTGAGAGCACATAGTAATCTGGTGAGGGATGACAGAACTTCTTCTATTTGTTTCTTATTTTCTAAACAGCCAAAAAGAAGCTTTAAAGCCAAGCCTTTCCATGGCAAAAGAAGCACAAATCAAGCTGAACAAATAGTTAAGTGGGAGAATAGCCAGAAGAGCAGAAAATCAATATACTAATTAACGTAGCAATTGCTTCCAGATGTGTATATCATAGAAATCTAACCCATTTTTGTATGGTTCAGGATTATGTCTCTCCTTCTTGTCCTCACACTTTTCTGATTAGAGGTATAATGGAAAAAACTATCCTTCCAGCACTAGAACACGTTCCTTCAGCACTGTGCAACAGGCCAGGTACTCTGCAAGAGCAGAGAAACTCACCAAGCGCTTTGCAGCAGCTCTCAGCTCTGATGCATTAAAGTCTGCAAGAAATTTAAGGCTCCATTTCATCTGCTTTCACTGTGAAATGCCTCCTCCCTCGATTACAAGTGACAACCTCACTTACATGTCAAGGCTGAGGAGACACGTGAAATTACATGTCTGTTCTGGGCTGTGCCAGAGGAAGGAAAAATGCCCTCTTTGACAACTGCAGTCCAGACAGCAGGTATACATCAAAAGCTCTTCCTGGAAATTAAAATTAGTTGTTGTCAGGAGAGTGAGTATGGTATCCAGGGAACTGCCCCCCAGCAACTAGTATAGGGTACTCCTCTGTTGCATGTAGCTTCTCCCACCCTGTGGAAAGACCTCCTGTCAGGACAGGCTGGACTCTCTTAGATGCTAACTTGCTGGTTGTAAACATTCACAGACTCAGATTTTGCTTTCAAGAAATTCATATCTGTGTTGTCCCTGTCACTGAAGTAATGAATGATCTGAACTAGCACAGACGTCTGAATTTCCTTGCAGTTATACCCAGATTACAAACAAAAATTATAGTTAGTCAAGAGCTCTTAATTTGCAGAGGCACTTCTATTTGTGTACAGAGGCACTCTGAATAACCATGGGAAGTCGCACAGCTCTCTTCTGTGCAGCCAGGTTGTGATGTGCTGTGTCTCATTCTATGCCCTACTTTACCATCCTTCTTATCTCCATGTTTCTGTCCCATCCTGTTGCTGTCTGGATAGGGATGCCTGTTGTTTTAAGTGAGGAGTATAGCTCTTTTCTGAAAATACTGAGGCTGCTGAATACAGATTCTAAAGTATGCAGTGAGTTTTGGTCCATATGTGGATGCTGGGGAATCTGGGACCATTAAGTGTAAGCTCCAGCTTGCACATGAGGTGCCAGTGTTCCCAGAAAGCATGTAGTTAAGAGTTTTGCCAGCAACAGCCTGCAAGGACACTTTACAAATCTCTGTCTAGGAGTTTTGCCTTATTTCCAAACTTGCTTGATTGATGATGGGAAAAAGACAGTGCAATGAAACTGTAAACTGAGGAGACTTCAGTTTTGGCATGCCAATGCTTTTCTGACAGTTCAGCTACACTGAGGTTCTACTTCTCTATGTTATGGAGCCAAGGGTTGGGTTTATTTCACTAAGTTTTTGTTTCTCTTAAGAGGTAAATCATTAACACTGGTAGATCCTAAAATATTCACAGTGATGGAAAAAATGTTTTGTTTTAATATGTGCAAACAAACTTCTGTGCAAATAAGAAAGGAGCAACCGGGTTCATTAACACTAATGTGTTAGCCTGAAAGGGAAAAGAAGAATATAAGAAGCTAATGTTGTTTGTACTGCAATCCATCTTCCATGTCACTGAATGGAATGAAACCTTTCCTAAATTTCCTATCAATCTTCCTGACCTTTTTTGCTGTCTACATCATTTGCATCTTTAAACAGATTGTTTTGTGCTGTGAATTTTTCCCTTGGTACTTCACTTAAAAAAAAAGAAAGATGCTTCCCCTTAGAAATCTCTTCGTCTAAATGCATCAGTCCAGATAGGGGTCTTTCCACCCCCAGTAGGAAAATCCAGTGCTTGCCATCTGCCTTATGGAACAGCAAGCCAAGGCTCTACATAAACTGGACATGAAGTGATATCCTGGGGTCAACTTCACAGTTCTTTCAACCTTCAAAGAGAAGCTCTGTGTGTGTGTGCATGCATGTGGTATGGGATGGGCCCACCCAGGTCTGGTCACTCAGTTTTCATCCCTCCTGGCTTGCCTGAACACCCTGCTATCAGCAAAGAAGCAAATGGTTGGAGGACATGCAAGAAGCAGGGACCACTTGCACATTCGTGTAGTACTAGCACTGCTCGCACAGCTTGAGTAATTTTTGAAGATACAGGTTTTACTACTCCTCAGGAATTATTGCCTTTTTTTTTCAGATATTTACACAGCCAATGACACCTTTGCCCTAACATAATGTTACACTAGGTACACAGCAGCAAAGCAAATAGAGGTAGTTGGTATAATGGAAAGCATAAACACATTGAGACATTCAGCATTCACACACTGCCACTTAGAATTTGTGCACAGCTTCTGATGGCCCATGAAGGTCTTCAACTATTTAGTTAAAAGTGTAAGAGTATATGGGTAAGTTAAAGAAGATCCAAGGTTACTCTGTCAGCTGTGGCAACTGCCTGTTATTACAAAAGGCAACACAAGCAATATGAGTAAATAAGCCAACTGCCAGCCTTGTTTTAATTAATAGAACAAAATTGTTTGGAGTTTACCAGTAAGTGGTGAAAAAGCAAATCTGACTAAAAGATAAAGGAATAAAATAATAGCCACTGCACTATTATAAAACATACCCACTAAACCCTGTGTTCTATAAAAAAACAGGCCCATCTTTCATCCTTTTCTCCCACTTTCCATCCTCGCAGGGAATTTTGGCAGAAAAGCAGAGGAAGGTTCTGTAGCAGAGCTCTCAGAAACAGCAGACTGGTCTTCTCAGGAAAGAAAGCACTGTGACTTGAAAGTTTTTTGTTTGGTTGGTTGGGTGTTTTTGGCTTTAAGGATTTCTCACCAATAAATAGATGTACTTAGATTTTTTAATCTCTGTTCAGCTAAGTACACAGACAGCAGCAAATCCTCACACCACCACCCAATAAAGGGTCCATCTGAGTCCACACGAATGGCATTTGTGGCTGTAATTGATGGGGAGGGAGAGAGGAGTGCAGAGCTGCCCATAAAATCCAGTTCTTAATATTACCCCCCACAAAATGGTAGGAACCGACTGCAGCATCACAGGACATGAATGAGGTTACTTATTAAATCATTCCTGACCTTAACTTCTGTGGGAAGCTGCAAAAATGAAAGCTTTGCTATTTTTAAAGTCCAGGCTTCTGGAGAGTGAGGGGCAGCTTACCAACACACAAAAAAGAAACAATGTGCCATATTTGTGAATGTTTTCATGACACTGACTCAACATTCAGACCTTTTTGGTGGCATCAAAGAGGGGATGAAAGCAGGCAAGGGGACATCCCTGAGTGCAGCTGCTGCTCCTGCTTCTGCACATCTCTCTGGCTTCCTCTGCAAGAAAGCAGACTTGGGAAGCAGGTTTAAAAATCTGACATGCAAAATGTATCCCATATCACAGTGTGTTGTGGAGAATGATCATCAGTAGAATTATACATGTTATATTGCCTGCTGAATCCCCCAAAGCAGTTAAAGATCCAGGAGAATATGAGACTGTCATTACTCTGTTTCCGTCCCTCTGCTTCAGAGCATAAACCTCTGCCAGACACTCAGGCAGAACAAAACACTTAATCAGTGTTAAGGATGCATCTGGTCCCCCCAGAGAAATGAGCTGTTCATTTATGCTTGTTTACAATATGTTTATAAACATTAGTGGACAGGGATAGATTACCCCAGTTTACTACCACATAAAGGAGTCAGCTGCTTACGTTTCCCATCATAACTATGTGCTTTCTTTTACATTACTCAAGTGGTACCTTATGGCAAGTAATCTTGTGAATTAGGCCAGAAATCAGCAGTGTCCCTGTAGAACTTATACTATTTTCCCTGTCATTATCTCTAAAGCATTACTTTGGATCTAATCCTATTTTTACTTGTCATCTCCATTGCTTTACCTCTTTCCTTTTTTTTTTTCTTTCCTGTGTTCCATGAGGGAATTACATTCTTTTTAAGCTATAGAAGAAAAGCATATTAGCTGGACAGTAACGGAAAAGGTATTGTTGTGATGACACTCCCCACTATGTCAAATGTTCATACCCAGCCAAATAAAGCTTTTCCTTTGTAAAGGAAACTTTTACTTTTATTGCTGTTATTTTAAAAACAGAATCTCCATGCATGTTCCCTCTGAATTATGACTTAGGACTATACAGAGCAGTGGCAAAATAGAGAGAAACTGTGCATCTGTAGTCACATACTAAGCCTCCGGGTACTCTGAAGTGGACTGAGGAGACAGGGGTGCCACTGCATCCTGGGAACAGCCTTGCTCTGCAATTTTACCTCTTTCTTCACCTGCTGGTTCTCTCTTTTTTCTCCAGCTTTTGTTTGATTATGAGCTTTCAGGGCTCGATTGTTTCATTTTAAGCATTTGAATGGCACATCATGATCCCTGATTTTAGTTTAATAAACATATTCAGGATAAGAATACACATTGTTGCAAAACACTGATGTAATGGAGGAGAAATAAATTGAAATAAGACAGTGGAACAGATTTCTCAGAGGGGGAATGTGATTGGGCCAGGCAACCAGCTGGGTGTAAATCAATACAAGCCAATTGCTTTGGGTGAGGCTCTACTTCATTGGTGAGAGTGTGTAACAGCAAATATTTGACTTAAGCTTGTTGTGTTTTATATAAACCTATTTATAGGCCTAGAATAAAAAGATGTAGCCTGCTGTAGCTTCTTCTCCCTGGTCTGGTATTTATCACAGAGACTTCCAGGATACAGTAATAATTTTCATTTTGTTGGCTGCAAGTCAGATATTGTAAAGGGTATCATCATACCTCTCATTAGATCAGCATTTTAAATGATCCAGCAATCCTATCAATCGATGGATTTGTGAAAAATGTCCTCAAGCCTGCTCTCCTCTAATGGGATTCCCTGAGTTGCCATCAGGCATGACTTGCATAATAAACTGGACCTGAGAGTGAAACTCATTTACAGAAAACCAAATCTATGGCTATGTTCCATAAGGGAAAAGCAACGCGAGCAAAATCCACAACGAAATCCTTCCTCTCAAACACACACACAGAGGCAGTTCTGAATCACCAATACTTGCACTGACAGGTCCCCTTCCAGTACAGTGCAATGGGACTTTGGAAGGCTGATTTTTTGCTTTCCTAGTGTGAACCTGCCTGTGCTATTCACTATTTAAGTGTTTCATGTCGAAAAACAAAGCCACTGCAAACCCAACCAAAGGGTTCCTGGCCTGTTTTCACTGACAACAGAAAGCAGTGTCCCCCATGCCAATGCAAGAGCCTTCAACGCGCATATCTTCATTATTCTCTGCGTTGTGGTACTACATAGTAGACACAATCTCCTTCTTTTTATTAAGTCTTCAAGCGGGAAATTAAGAAAATCATATTTTTTTGAACCTATTCATTGAGATCTCTATTCTCTAAAGAATAAAACACACGTTAGGGAAGAAAAAAGATTTCTGTATCAAACCATCCTATACATATGCAAATTGATGTGTTTGCAGAGTGAAATAGCTTGCAGACATGATTCATTCAAAAAAGGGTGTGGAAAGATTCTGGATATATTATTATTATATAGCACTAATAAGTATGCAAAATAAGTTGGGCTGGGCGCTTCAGTTCAGGCTCACTACCAAGATTTGCACTAAAAGAAGCCAAATAACCTTTCAATAATGGATTATTTCTACCTAAAATAGTATTGTACTCTGCTGGGGGGAAAAAGGCTCTTCAGCTTTCAGATAAATTCATTTCAGATACACTGGCAAATTTCAAAAGATGAAGGAACCGAAATGAAACTTAAAAAAGGACAGAACAATGTTGGAAAACTTCCCTTGGAATCTCATTTTATGTGACCAGTATTTGTAGAACTGTCTATTAAAACTGAAAAGATCAAAATTCATTGTGCTATCAACCTGAACTATGCCTATTGGAGATAGGAGATTTTACATTGAGCCTTAACTGTTACCTTTCATATACACCTTAGAAATAGTTCTTGCCACATTACTAGACCAGAACAAATGAGTCGTAACACTTATCTTGCTTTGTAAGCAGAATTTTCTGCCACTCTTAACTTAGAAGCAGTTCCACTGATTTCACTTTCAAGTTTCATACAGAAGAGTGGCAGAATCTGACTCTGAATTTTGGGTGTTTTCCTTTGCACAGGCTGACCCTGGACAAGCTTCAAAGCAGTCAGATAAAATTATCATTCAAGATTACTCATGGATGTTTCTACAAGAAACGCTCAGGTGGGCTAGAACTTTTCAGCCTAGAAAAGAGACAATTAGAGGAATATAAGAGGACTAGAAAAGCCTGGATAGGCTGGAAAAGCTGGACAGAAGCTGACTGGTCACTACTCCTTTCTGCACTGGACTAGTAGCCATCGAATGAAGCTATTGAAAGCCAGAATCAAAGCGGAAAAAAAAGCATATGGTTCTTCATAAAGTCAGTGATAGTTATTGACTTCTAGCATAAGATTCCTTGCTAGAAGTCACTGTGGAACCAACAAAGTACTTGGAAGAGAGTTTTGTGGGAATTTACTACATAGAATATCTCAAGCTCAGGCAGTCCCAGGAGCTGACAATAGCTTGAGGCTGAAAGGTAGAAGGAGAGAGCAGCCCATGTTCTTACTCTTCCTTAGAGTTCAGATTTTGGACCTGACGGAAAATAGGCAGAGGACTAGGTGACCCCTTCATATGAACAGTACAGCTCTTAGGGTCCTGTGCTCTGACACCCAGTTCCCTTTTTTTGCAGGTAATGATGTTATATACTTCCTTTGAAGAAGCCATGTGAACATATCTTAAAACTAGCTCTGCTGTTTACCCCTTCATCCCTATCCTGTTCAAGACCTTCAAACCCCTGTTATGATAAATCTCCATTTACTATCCAGCCATAATTTATCAAGGGAGAATTTAAACATGGCTTCTCTCAGTTCTTAGGATACTTTTTTTCCTTTATTTTGACTGCTGAATATTTATAGAATAAAATAGAAGTGGTTTCAGCATCACCACAACCTCTGGTTTAAGAGGATAAGACTTACCTGGCTCTTTCAGGAGAATCTTCCTAGCAGAGACTGCCAAGGAATCTTCATGGGCTGTTGTGTGTACTGTCCTACCTCCAGAGAGAGGCAGCAGTTCCCCATGCATTGTGTTCCCTGTTGGCTAACTTCAGTCTGCTTCCTAGGCATTCTGTTACCTCTTTTCGGTCCTATTACTCTGGGACTGTCTAGCTAACAGGGAGTTAACTCAAATAGGTGTGTTGAAACTCAAAACCTTCTGAATCAGGACTCCTCAATTCAAAGTTTTTACTTTGGGAAGCTCTCAAGCATTTATCAGAGTACCCTTCATCATGGGTGGCCAGATCCAGTGAGGAAATTCACACTTCCTACATGCTGCTTCTGAAACTATTTTGAAACATGCAGGCTTATGTGGGAATTCCAGGTTTGAAAAGCTTTTTTTAATGAATAGGTTAAAAAAAGTTTAAAATATTTTAATTATAGTAACCTGCTTCGTGCAGTGTGCAGATAATTCAGGCAATCAAACTACCTGATGTGTAAGTCATTAATTCCTAGAAGTACCTTACACATTTTAATCATAATGGCATCACCCATTAAAAAAAAAAAATCCATACTCCTATGTTTGCTCTCATTTTCATCTAATAATAGCAATAGCCACCTCAGCACAGGGCATTCTCAGGGATTAATGACCAGCTGGGACTAATGGCACCCTTGGCTACACCTCTGGCCATAAATGCCTGTCAGTCTATCATCAATCCTCAAAAATACCCTATGCCTAAATCATTACTACTTAACTGGTAGTTAGAATGAAAATTAAAAGCAAATGTAGGGAGAGTTGTAAAGAATTTCCACCTTTTGTAGATGGGAGAGTGTGTTTGCCCCTATCAGATAGCTTTGCCTTAATAAGACATCACAACCATCTGTATTGACTAGCACACATTGAGTGTGTTTCTGTGATTAGTCCTTGTGTAATTAGCTTCCTCGACAACATGTTCTGAGGCAGCAGAAACAAGAATTCAGGCTGAGAGGTGCTCCCAGCCCTCTCCTTCCTGGCGGTGAACAGAATGCAACCTCAATTTTTGTGCTATCACAAACTTCTGTCCAAAACATGGTTTTGCATGACTAGCATTATTCAGCCAGGAATCTTTTCATGCCAGTCCTTCTCAGGATGGTAGAAGCTAAGCACCTCAGTCTGGGTAAATCATGCAATGGGAATTAGCAGAAGTGATCTCATTAGGAGAAGAACAATAGGAAGTACAGCATTGTTTCAAGCCAGTGATCTATCTAGTTTCATATTTTTTTCATACTGCCTTTCAGAGGAGGTGTATATTGAAGATTTGACACAAGATGTTGTGTAAATTGTCAACATATAGCTGCAAAAGCAATTCAAAACACACACTTCTGAATTGCTGGATATGCCAGAAATGTTTGTGAAGGGAAGTAAGAAAACATGGGTGTGATTTGACTGACAACCAACTGCTGCCATTTTTACTTTTTGCTGACTGAATGACCCCAGGAAATATTTATGCTGGCAAACTTGTAGGTGCAAAATGAGAAAATGAATTGAAGCTAAAGCTGGCAGGAAACTGCTTTCTCCTTTCTCCATTCCCCTTAGGTATGTGTGGGTGTTCACATATTTAGAAACTTAATTAATAGCTCTCAGGGACTTTCCCTGGCTAGTTTTCAATGATGAATGTTGCCAGTTGATTTTTTTTTTTTTTTTTTGCATTTCTATATCACTAATTAAAACCAATAAATTTTGGCCTAGAAATATTCAAATGGGGAAAAATGTGATCTTTCACCTTCTATTTTTCAGATAGCTGTTACCAGAAAATATTTGAAGATTGTCAGAAAGGCTATGTTTTACTTTCTGATGCACCTCGTTTCACCTGTAGCTTCTTGAGCTTCTTCTCTA
>JAVSBS010008714.1:104734-139100 GCA_033124195.1 Coracias cyanogaster
AGGTCTGACCAATAAGTTAACCCATAATCTGCTGTTTCTTTTACTGCACATGTTCAACCTTACAGTCCTGAGATGTTTCAATGGTTAGGAAATTAAACAAATCTGTAAGTATATCTGGGGTTGAGACTTCAGATAAGACTATGCCATTCCAGTTTGATTATTTGTAAGTGGAAGCCTCATGAACTATAGCCTGTTACGGAGATGCAACATCAGAAGATTTAGTGTATCAGTGGGACACAGCATCAGGAGATGACCTGGCTCCAGCACCAGCAGAAATCGTGCCCACTCTGAGAATGTTGTTTGAAGCTAAGGTCCTGAAGTGATTATGGTGTAGGTGCAGAGCTTCAGGACCAGGCACTTTGAGCTACAGACAACTTAACTTGGTTGCCTCAGTCTCCAAAGCAGCTGTAGGACACCCAGCCCTGACATGCCACTGCACTACACTGCAGAGCAAGGGAGAAGGTGAGAAGGGACATCAGGGTCATTAATGGTGCTATATGTGAGGGAAGTGGTATTTCCATGTTCCATTTATCTTCTGATTATTTTAAATTTCTTCAGTGTTTTAATATCATTGGGAGGTTGTTTTTTTTCTTTCCTATGTGTAGATTTTTTTTTGTTTCATGCATATATATGCTGCAGATATTGCAGAAATAGTCGCTGCTTTCCTTCCCAGAAACAACAACATTTGGCAATGATTCTTATGAAATCTTGAGTCACTGATCACCAAGTTGGAAGAAAAACCAAGATTGCTTCATAGAAAAAAACATTTAGAGAAGAGTGCTGGGAGAGGGGCTCTTTCTGGGCTAGCCTTTCGTCTCATTTACATGCATCAGTATAACTCCTGCTGTGTTGCTTGTGTGTGAAGGGATGAAAGGGGAGATTTTCCTCATCATTCATCCTAAGGTATTTTCTTTATTTTTTTAAATCCCATAAATGTTAAATATAGACCAGAGAGTGGGATGGCATGAGTCCAGTGCAGAGCAAACACAGATGCTAAACCAGCCTATGCTCTTATTGAGATGTACAAGAGCGTTCAAACTAAAATTATCGAAAAGCCTCTGAATAGGAGTCCATCGTCTCCATAGTTTGCATTCATTCATCTTTTCCTTTTGTGGGAAAGAAAGGAAAAGAAGCTATCTAAATCAGAGGGATTAACCAGTATTTTGCCAATTTACACTAACACCTGGCTCCTTTTAGATAAGGCCCAAATGAACATTAACTTGTGCCAAAGCACACACTCAGACTGTTGACCTAACTGGTTAAGCTATCATTCCTGAGATTTGGATGAACGAATGCTGGAACTAATCCTTCCCATTGCATGTAACCTTATGCCCAGGCAGACATTCATGAAATGTTAGCAACATAATATGTCAAAGGACTTTTACGTCTATTTTTTATTATTATTTTTAAAGGAGAAACTGAAAATGAATATCAATCAATCAAATAATAAGCCACATGAAAGTATTGCACCCTATGTACTTGATAGGTCTTTAACATTTATTAAAACTGATGTATTATATTATTCAAGGAGCAGAAAAGTCTGGGGAGAACAATATACACAATAATACCCAAGAAAACAAAGTAGTAATCAATAACACACGAAAGACTGGTACAAAATTTCCTGCTATAGTAAACTTGCTATACCTTGGGAACTCTTAGCACCCCTTTAATATGAACATTATAAGTAGCCATTTACACGGCAAATGTGAGACAAATGCCCGTGATCCTTTGGCTGTGGAATCTGTTGGAGCCCTTTGAGATCAACATGTCCCCCACCAGAAGTTCAGGGCTCAGTCCTGACATTGCTCCCAAGCCAGGAGGTTCTTACATCAGCATAAAATTAGCTTAATCCTCACTCAGCTCCACTTCATCAGGTTTTAATCTACACCTGGCTGGGTGTGTAAAGATGTCCTGAGGCACAAGGTGCAATCCCTCACCGAGTACCATTGATCCTGAACATCCAATGCCCTTAAATCACAATAGGCTATTGCTCCTCTGAATTGTTTGGGTTTTTGTCCAAGCCAGTGGCAGCTGAGGGGACTGTGAATCATATCAGGGCCTATGAATAGCCTGCAGTGGCAGGTGGGACTCTGTGAGGACAACAGGGAAGGCTGTAATAACCCCAGTAGCTTGGTGTCAAAATCAAGAACAAGAGCAATGTTAGCAGTCAGTGAATGTTTGTCTAGTGTTTTTATTCTTTATAGGACTGTGTAACTCTCATTGTCAGCTGTTTCGTTGGTCTGAAACTACATTTGCCTCTTCCTGGTCCTCTTGCCTACTCCCCATGACTGGGTTTGTTGTTGAGGGAATTTATGAAGTTATCACAGAAATGGCTAGATATACACAGAAATTTACCCTCTTCTAGTTAATTGCTGCTTCCAATTAGGTGTTTACCCAGGGTGGCATTACTGTAGGAATAAAAGCCTTAGTCCCTCTCAATCAGATGGTGTGTTCTAATCGATCTAGGACTTCCACTGAACAGCTGTACCTCAATTAGAAACCGATATCTATGAAGAAAGCACTGTTGGCTAATTATGCTAATAAGATGTTAGCCACCACCTCTTCAAACTGCAGGCTTGTCATGTCTCTCAGTGGTCTTATTTTATTGCAAACTCTATAGAGAAGGATTATGTACTTTCTTACCACAGCTCTCACGGGAATGCAACACCTACTTGCTTACAAAATCTGTTTTCAAAGCCCATTCCTGCTGGGTTTTGAAAGGTTCAGACTCAGGACTAGGTTTATCACAACTTAAGGAGATTATTTTACATGAACTGTTCTAAGAGGAGATTGAAGGAAATCTGCTTTTCTGAGACTGGCTTACAAGAGCCACTGGAAGCTCCACTGCCTCCAACCCACCGAGAATATAATTTATTTAAAAGAATGATTTCACGTTCAGAGGGAAGAACTATTGCTGCCCTTTATGTTAAAGAGCCCATTTTAAGTAATTCATACAAGAATAATTTACAACCATAACTCACAGATTTAATTTCTTATTTGTTGGGAAAGTAGTCTTCAAAAAGTGATTTAAATCTATTGTCTTGTTGGACTCCATAGCAATTTGCTACCATTGATTAAGATAACTATTCCTCATTATAACCCTTTTAGGATCATATGTGGAGATTTAATATGAAGTGTGACTATAGTGGATTTCTGCTGAAATCAGATACAATGCTGGTACACTGAAAATGAACCAGGAAAGATGACAAAGCCTTTCCTTATTAAAATCGCTACCTCCAAGTGTCACTAAGAAAAGATCATTTCAGATGCTTTTTCAGTTGATTGCACTTCTCTACTTCAAAGTCTGGCTGCAGAGGATGAGTACTTATCTTTTAGGGTGATGTCACTACAAGAGTTCACAGCAAGCCCACTGGGGTCAGAGCTTCTGCAAGACACGGCACCCTGTGCATTGCATGACCACCCAGCTTGGCCAGCTGCACGACAGCCCTGCCCTAGCTGGGGAAAAGCAGTGCAGCTCCTCTGAAGCCCCCCACTGCTGCTCAGTTTTCCACAGAAGATTTATACAATGGACAAAGCTTAGCAGGGCAGTGTTAAAGCTTCTCTGCTCTGTCACATGTTTGTGGGTCCACATGAGAAAGTGGCAACAGTGATTATTGTTGTTGTTGCTTTGTTGGACTCCGTAACTGCTTGTTGGCACTGAAGAAAGTAACTGTTTCTCTTTAATTAACTCTTTTCAGAATTGCACATTGAAATTCCTTATTTAGGCATCATCAATTGGTATCTCTGCTCACACTGTCCTCACAGGAATCTTACAGCAATTGTTAGTTTTGTTAGTTTAAGTGTCCACAATTTCTGATAAATCTTAAGCACATACATGCATTTTACTTTTTCCAGGTCACAAATCTGATTTTATTTGTGATGCTTTGACAATACCATATAAAAAGAGACAACTACTTCCTTCAGAGCCATGGCTGCAGGTCACCATTAATACTTGACAGTCTAATTCCTATTTAGAAGATAACTTCCTGGTTATTTAGCAAGCTGTGAGGTATATAAGACTTCAAACAACATGGACTTTATTCCAAATAGAAAACAGACAAAGAAAGTGGATTGCCCAAAACACCCAGACAGGATAGGAGCAGTACCAGACCTAGCATTGTGTCCACCAAGACACACGACCTCCTCAAAATCATCTAAGGCAGGATGGTCTGTGAGTATTGCATTTGTACCCCATGCCATGAACATGATGTGTAAGAAGCTGACCCTTCAGAAGAACATACTGCTGGTTATCTCCACAGTGGTATGTCTGATACCACTGCCTGAAGCACTGGAGATCACAAATTCGTGTGTGGCCCACAAAGCTGGAAGGTACTAAAAGTTGAACCAACTCACAGTGCAGAAGTGAAAATCCTTAGTGTCACTGGGACATGGACAAAGCCACTGTGAGAACAAGGTTTGAAAGAAACCACTGTCCAAAGCCAAGTTTAGTCACAGCATTAAAAAAAGGTGGATGTGAGAAGGATTTTTCAACAATTTGCTTTAGACAGCAGGCACAACACTGTCCGCATGATTTCAATTACCAGCAAGAATTCACTCTTGTGCATGTTTAGACACTACCATGATAAGGAACCTATGTTTACCTCTGTGTAAACAAGCTTTTTAAGATTCGCTTTTTCCTAGAGTCCAAAATATTTATAAAATGCTTTTTACATAAGGTGACTTTATTGAAATCTGAACACAACTGCTACTAAATGTAATGCTTCCAAACCTTCTGAGTCAGCAAAACTGAAGTGTCTACCTGTGTTGTAAATAGAGTGAATAAAATTATTCCTCAGGTTAATTAAAAAAAGAAAACCTACCTCTATTTGCATTCATAAAAAGCTAACCTGACATCCCAAAAGCAGTTATTATATGTCAGCATGTCATGTGCATTGGGAATATCTGTTCCAATTCACAGCTCATAAATGTCTAATTAAAAAAATATATACAACAATTTTAATTGTTTCATTGCATCATTTGTTTTTATTACGGTTTTAAACTCTTGCACAATAATCAGGGCTAAAACTCTCTCAATTTGCAGGGAAAAAACTGTGAAGAAAAAGGATCTTAAACAATATAAAGATAAGTAGAAGTTCAGTAATCGGCATGTGTGCAGTGGTGGGTAAATGGCTGAATGCTAGTTAGAACGTAAATCTGGGTTTTAATACAGCACGAAGCAGGGTTGAATTTATCTGTAATGTGTTTTAACAGTGCCAGAAAAGTCAGCCGAGAACTTAAAAAAGCAGATCTAAGTTTTGGGTTCACTCCAGAACTTTAAGCTGAAGAGTGCAGTAGATATATCTATGAAAATACATTACTTATTGTTTAAAAAACAAGATAGAAATCAGAAAATTATGCTTATCATTGGCTTGTCACTGTTGAGTTTTAGAATGCTGTAGGAAAAAAAGTTAAGTAAAAGATGTCTCACGGCTAGCTCAGGTTTTATCTAGTACTTGATAAAGAAAATTCAATTCATAATTATTTATGAACTAACATCAAGGAGTTTATTACTTTGATTACCCACTAATCATTTCCCGTAAACGCAGTGACCTAAAAATCCCATATAATCAATAAAGTAGTAAGTTTCAGATTTAAATCACTGCACCTTGTATTCTTGAGTAAACCTTTGGGTAATTTACAAAGGCTGTTGAATTTTATAGTTAGTGTTTTTCAAACCAAGCTGGATTCTAAACAATAATGACTTTTTAATGTGGATCTGTGATTACATTGTCATAGTGAAATACGATAGTCTTTGACTGCATTCGAAATGAGCCAGAGGGTGAATTACTCCAAAGGCATAGATTACCATAGCCTCAGGTAAAGCAATCTTCATAAATTAAACTCCAATCTAAAGTGACCTGTCACTACAAACCTGTTGCTACTCCCAGTAACTTAAATTTCAGTGGACAATTTGTAAACAAGTTCTTTTCTTATTACCACAATGGGTGAGAGTTACTTTGCTAAAAAGTGCTTTAAAGTGAATGTGAGGGAGGAGAATTATACATAAAGGTTTTATGGTTTTCTTTTCCATAAATTCAAAAAGCTCTTAGCTTAGGAAAAGCAACTTGTTGTCTGTGAAAGTGTTTATGCTTTTAAGATATCTAAAGCTGTCAACTGAAGGAGTCTTTGGCATAAACAGCAACTACAGCACTTTCCTAACTCATTTTTGACACACTGAGCATATTTGACTGGTATGATCAGCAATAACATCTACAGTCCAATGATATTCAGAAATGTTTTGTACAGTTAGCTGCTTGAGCCAGTATTTCCCAAGGGGTTTTCTGGGTTTCCCATACCTCAGTCTGGGGAAATGTAGTTTATAAATGTTTTTTCAGAGATAGCAGAGCAGCGGTCTTCTGAAAATCCTACAGTTCTGTAACCAAAAGCTGAGGGCTTATTTCAGAGAAGGCTTTGGATGCCAAGGCTGAAAGAGTCCCTGTCCCAGCTCTTCCCACAGCACTGTTCGCAGATCAGCCACCCACCACTGTAGGGACCCTGCAGGCACAGTAGTCCTGACCCTTGATAGTTTTCAGCCAAGCCTAGGACAGAAAACTGGCACCACTTTAAATTATTCAGTAAGTACACCGCAAGCTGTCAACTACAGCTAGTCAGCTGCTGCTGAGCACCTCATCCATCCCTGCAATATTAGGTATGTTCTTCCAAGCAAGGATCGAGCCAGGCAGGATGGGAAGCTGAGGATAGGAACCCTCTAGCCCCTGGTATTATCTCTACCTGAAGTAGCCCATTTAATACACTGATGAAAAAATATAGATCTCCTTGGCTACTATAGCTACATATCCAAAGCTTTAAGCTCCCGCATGGTTCTCATGGTGGCTCCTCTAAGCTAGCTATCACGGAAACTTATTGAAAGGCTTGTAACTTCAGGATACTTGAAGACAGGGAGTTACAATCCCTTGTTCTTTGTCAGCTGAGGCTTATCTTTGTGGGTTTCCTTCTAGGCTGGCAGCAATTACACCCTATTCCTGAGCAGTGGTAGTCACTGACTTCTTCTACAATCCTTTGCTAAATTAGCAAACTCATTCCTGTGGCTTAGGAGATAGCAGCTGAATTCCCACTGTGGCTGCTGATACTCAATGTGCTGAGACTGGGAAGCTGGAATGGAATGCCAAATGCAGTCATATTGCCCTGGCCAGTTAAAATGGGAATGGTGAGTGAAGCTTGAATATTTCTGCCATTTTACCTTGAACTTTGTCCAAGGAATATAAGGAACTTGAAATCAATCAAATTTTGAGTACTATTCAAGGTCCAGCACAAGGTTGTCAACTCTGCCTTTTCCGCATAGCTGAAGTCACATAGGGAAAAACTGTTCTTTCTTCATAAAGTTCACTGTTCTTAAATTCCTACCAAGGCTTCAGTTCTTCATAGAATGGGCACCTCAATAGATGACTCAAAATTTAGCAAGACTGCTAATCAGAAACCAAGGATGCAGTAAAAGGAAATAGGGAAGGAGATCAGAGAATCAAGAATCTCTTGAAATGCAAGAAAATTAAATTAGATATCACCCAAGCCTTTCAGGTCCTTCTTTTCCCTGGAAAATGAGTGTTTATAGCTTCAGTCCTGATGCTGACTCACATCTCCTCCCAGCTTGTCTCCTACTCATCTCTTGACCCAACAATTGCTCTGCTAGAACTCCTTGTGTGACCAACTGAGACTTACACAAAACTGAAAGGTTACTCTACCCCCTATAAAGAGCTGAGCTAATTCCTTGCGGTAAAATGTTTTGATTTTCAGAAAGCAGGACCAAAGTATGGCTTCTTCTACATGTTCATACAGGAGCTTAAGGAAACATTGAAACATTCTTTTTTTACTGCATTTGCAGCTATCATGCGGGCAGCAAAGAAGAAAGTTTAAAAGGTAGGGATGGAAAGTGAAACATAATTTTGTTGATACAAGTACTAGCATGAAACATTTTATGAAACAGTTTCAACATTTTTTAGGCTTACTTTTAAAGCCTAAAAACAATATCCCATGGTGGTTGGGAAAGCCCAATATTCCTTGCAATTACCTAAATGAACAGCAGTTAACGGCTGCCTATAGCAAGTTCAATTTGTGTTAAGCAAGACCTTCATCTTCATACACCATGGCTCTTTTTTGTCAATTGTTTTTCATTAGTTTGCTTCTTAGTTTAAAAAAAGTCTCAGTCAGCCTCACATACATGATGCTCTCACAGTGTGGGGCTTGGGTTTGAGTCACAAGCTCAGTTTGCTCCCTGGGATGACAAGTTTATATACAGGAAGGTAATGAGGCAGAGAAAGGTTTCCCTGTTCTTCCCCCTCTTGAGGATGTTAAGCCTTCCTTATTAAGAATGAGAGAGTTCTGGGTCATGAAAACATTTCTGAGGAACTGAAAAGAGCAGGTTAAAGAGGTCTGAATTTAGTATGTACCCAATTTCATTAAGTATCAGGTTTATATATAACTTCCTTTAGGATTAATATCTCCTTCCTCAGCCTCATTAGATATTATTATCATGTCCACTTCTTGTTCTCCTCTTCTTCCATGTATTATTCATCCTCTGACCATTATCAGTGAATTTGATGTCTTAAGAAAACAGGTATTATACAGGCATTTTTTGTCTGCCTGGCAGTTTACATCTCATGCCCAGTTACTTTGGAGTCTGTGACCAGCTTCGTCCAAATTTGATGTCTAAAAAGATAGTCCATTTTTCCAAGAGTCACAAAAACTATTAGCTGTGCTGTGGGTCTCTCCATATGAAGAAAGATCCTGCAGATGTCAGAGAGTCTACCTCAAGGTGATTGAAAAGAAAAAGTGAGCCTAAAAAAGAAAGCTCTCCAAGTTAGCTGATTAATATTGTATTGCAGTTCAAGGAAGCTCGGATGAAACAATCACAAAAAAACCCAAATTTGCAGTTCTCACAATGATGTCTACGTTTGTAGAGAGGTATAAAGACTTCTAGATGCCTCTAAGATTTTTTGCATTTTGTATTTTAGCTAAGCATAAGTGCAGCTGTTAAAGTCCTGATTTTGCTGAGTAGTTTGACACATGGCACATGCCTAGATCCGGTCAAGTTTCCAAATATTTGGGTTCTTCACAGATTTTTTCCCCACTAATTTTGCTTGAAAGACCAAATACAGCATCTAGTAGAAGCACACTTCATCCTGCAGAAAAGCACAGATATAGCTCCTATACTTACCATCCCTTCCTGAGAGGTATGGCTGAAAGCACTTGGACAGCACATGGTCCTCTCATTTCACATCTTCCTTTATCTGCTCCCCAGCAACATTGTTTTCACAACATTAATTTGCTCCTCTTACAATGACATCCTTAATTGAATGACCTCATACTATTTTTCCCTGCCTCATTCAGTATGCAAGTAGGGACATGGTCACAGAAAGACAAGAAATTCATTATTTCCTCTCCCTTATCACTCTCCAGAGTTTGGCCCCAGCCATACTTAGTGACCACTGCTTGGGTTGTGTGTGCCCACAGAGCTGCCAGTTTCCTTGTGGGCTTTTCTGGAGTGCTCCACAACACAGTGTCTCTCTCATAGTTATTAATGTGTTTTCACATTATCCTCAGGAGGTGAAGGAATATTAACCCTATTTCACAGGTAAGGAATTCAGACATGGAGGGATTAGGTCTAGGTGCCTGGGTTTGGACTCCTGAAACTCCAATGTGCTTACTCTCCTGTATCATTTCACATGTTCAAAGACCAAAACTGATGGACATCACTACAACCCACCAATTAAGTTTGGTGCAGGGCCAGAATCCAGTTTCCTCTGCAACGTACAAAGGAGGACACCGGATAGAGCCTGGACATCAGGTCCCTCACTGGTGACCCTGTTTCATCCCCCAAAATAGCCAATTCCTGTTCACAGGAAGCATCGTGACACATGTGCTAAAGAAGACTAATTAAAGGTTAAGGAGACAGGATTATTTCAGATATTTTCTGGCTACTCACTTTGCACTGTAAGTGGTCTTAAACCACCTAGGTTTTGTTTCTGATGAACATGTGAAGCCAAGGAGACATTAATGCGAAGAAAGTAAAGTATTTTGAGCTGTGCAATCTGTTTTAATAGATTGATAAGAAGTTATATTTTCAAATTAATCACATAATAAAAATATTTGGAAAACATTTCAATTTTCATTGGAAAACAAACACCTCTGAATGATTTACTGATTTTGCAATTCAGAATGACTTTTTTTTTGCTAAAATGCAAACGTAGGATTTACTACATTTCAAGAGCTGATAATGGAAGACTTTTGGTGAAAATACCACTGAAATTACCAAAATAAATAAGCTTTGAACTCGCCTCACAAGCCAAGATACTGTGTCAACAATTTCAGGTAGCACAATACATATGCCATGGTAAAACTGCCATGTTTCTGCAGATAGAAATGGAGTTTTGTACCGCAGTGCTTGTTAACAGCAGAAATTAGTATTACCTCACCTTCACCACCACAGTCAAGAGCCAGCTGTGGAGGAAGTACAGTGTATGAGAAAAATCAAAGCAGGAGGCAAGATACTTGGTGAAAGATAGTGAACTACCTTTCTATGAATTGGCCTATTTTTAATACGTTTATCCATGGTCTTGCTCTGAAATTCAGGATTTTTAAATCTTTTATGAATGATTAATCCCATTATTTTGGCACAGGAATCTGATACAATTCGGTTTGTTGGTGGATATTTCAAGCACCAGGTAAGACACTGGTCTTACCTGAGAAAAGAGGCAGATTCTAGAGAAATAATGCCTTAGTGTATCAGTACTATTTCCATTAGCAGGAGTTTGTGGATGGACCACATTGAAAGAAATCTCATAGAAAACCATCATCTGAGCACAGCTGCACCTCTGTTCTCCAAAAATGTGGGGAGTATTCTGAAGCATGAACAATCCCAAAGGACTGATCAGCTGTGAGACACATGGAGGACATTGCGTGAGGTACAACAAGGCCCTGGAGCTGCAGTCCACCGTGGGAGTCTCACACACAGATGTGCCATCACACAGAGGTGAGACCTGATGGGGACATCCTTGCACAATGAGGGAAACCAAGTCAAAGGGTGGCAGCCAATTCCTCCACCACATATGCCAGGGACTTAATGCCTTTGGTCACAAATAAGTACTTTGAAGGGATCAAAATATGACAATTACCTCCCTAATTCCCTAGTACATCCTCTTTTTTTTTACTATATATCAGCCTTTGGGGAATGCCTGCTGAAATAAGTGCCCACGCATTTTGTAAGGAGCAGGTAGATCAGCTTCCACTTGTGGGAGGATCTGCAGTGCTACCAAGGCTACTGCCATGCTCTGACTGCAGGCACTTGCTTATTTCCTCTGCTGCCAAGAATATCAATTGAATACTACACTTGCTATTGATCCAAAGGAAATTTTTGTTGTTGTTATTACTGTAAAAGATGTGAATGCACGATGCTATGTCATGTACCACTAAACCAAATAAAAGGTACAGGAGGGAAAGCAGCAGAACAGAACAACAGCAACACTAGCACTGCATATTTTACCAGCCTATAATGACACGTGCTGGCAGATGGACAAAACCCATAACATATCTATGGGTGTCTGAGTCTGGAGATGTTTCAGCTCCTCTCTGTCATGCCTTAATGGGATTGTCTGCAATGATTAACACAGGTTCATCAGCCTGGATGATATCACTATTTGCAACATCTTAATTGAGAAATAATCATACCTGGAGCTGCACAGGGTGTTCAAGGAAGAATCTGGATGATGACTTTCACTGTTCTCCAAACTCCTTATCCAGCTTGGCCTGCTGCACACAGGTCAATGAACTGTAAGGTGCTGAGTGGGCTCCATGAGCCCCTTGGTCTCCCCATCTCTCTTCTCTATATCTTGAGGGGAAATACCCTCCTCTGGGTGCACAGTGGGCCCATGACTACTGGGGGATAGACCTCACACACGTGTGATGCAGAGGAGGCACCCAAAAAGCAGTGAAGGGTGTGGGGTTTGTGTGGGAATGGGCTCCTGCACTCTTTGCTGGCTGGCACATCTCTTCTCCCAGGGGTGGGAAATAACTCTCTGATCAGCCTTTAGTGTGTTTTGCACTGATAGATGCCTTGTGCTGAGATGAAGGCTATGAACAGCAGAGTTTCTGCACGCTTATAGGGCTGTTCCTGGTCAGTCATGAGCCAAAGTTTCACAGTTTTGGTTGTATTTCTCTGACCTGCAGAACTGTGGCTGCTTATGTCAAATTTAGCAGAACTGCCTAAGCCGCTTAAGAACTCTAATGTTCATGTATCTGTTTTCAGCTGAAAGTTGTAGCTTTGTGACAGAGAGCTAGCATCTCTTTCCTTAGAAATAGCAGAGAAATAGTGATTCTCATGGCTGCTTGGTATATGTGACTCACCACATGGGAAGGCTTCCCACTGGATGCTCACCTGCATGCAGAGGATACAACCTTTAACAGTGGACCTCTGTGGTCTTGCACTCTCTGTGGTCATAGCAGCCTGTAGCCCTGTCTTTCTGTCTACACACTTAGCAATATGTCCTGGGCAAAGGTTCTTAGCCTGCTACCCAGCTGGAAAAAGAGTCAGGTTCAGGACTGAGTGGTCCCAGGAGGACACAATAGTTTATTCTATCTTTTCTTCAGACTCCCCATGTGGCAGGTATTTTGTGTTTATGGAGTCCTTGCAGGCATTTATAATTACAGAAGCAAATCACTCTCTTGGCATGCCAAGAAATACAGTGATGTGAGTAAAAGACAATATAACTCATATTCCTGCCTTCTCTTCCTTGTGGTGCTCTTAAATCTTCCTTCTCCTTAAAGCAGGGCCTCCTGAGTCTGAGATGCCCCACAGGAATTCTCGGCTTCTGTGAAACATGGAGCCTTCTCTCTCACATAAATCCCACTTCCTCTGCCTTTTGCTGTCACACAGTTTCCCCCTCAAACCCCTTTTGTTCCTCTGAACCTGTGAAACTTTCTATCCATTGTTCAGAGAAATGCAAACAATCATGAGGACATCTGGCTATATTTGTAATATGTGCATGGTTAAACTTAGAGACAACAGTGTAATAAGTTACGCACTGAATGGAAAATAAGTCTAAACACTCGCCAGCTTACATCTACTATAAGTATCAATCAGTGTGCTTCAGTGGAACTGCTACAATGTACCCCCACTGTGGATGCGAGCCAAAATCTGAACAGCAACAAACAGCCCATTATCAATCCATTAGTCCTCACTGACTGAACTATACACATAAAATCTTGTCTTACACGCATACTCCTGCCATTCCCCAGCAGAGATAATTAGATTACATGTGCGTATCACTCAACCCAGAAACTTGTCACATTCTAATGAGTTCCTTCTCTGTGCCCGAAAATACCTGCTTTTTCTTTTCCTATGTAAGAGATAGCCAGCAGCCAGAAGCTTGCTCGTGAAAACACTGGCACACACTGCAGCACCCCGCTAACACATGCGTGATGGCTCACTGCTAGTTTTGTCTGTCACTTTGGATCGCATGGGAGACAGAACAGCACAGGGTGTGGCTCCCGCTGCAGCATTACGTGCTGCTGGGAAATCAAAAGTGGAGCATCCCACCTCTACCTCTGCAGGAAAGATATTTTACCTCCTTCTTTCCTTCTTTCCCTCCCTCCCTCCCTTCCTTGCTTTCCTTCACCTTTCAAAACAGGAATGTTTTTAGACATTGGATGGAGTATAAAAAAAGCAATTAGATAATCTTTTTTTTTTCAGTTTGGTTTATACTTTTGCCCTATACAGATTTCCTATCTTTGAGTTAGATTTTTTGGTGTGGATATTAGAACTGGCCAATGACCATATTACTGTAATTCTGGATATGCTTATTTAGATGCGTGTCCACACAAATAGTAATAATAATACAATATAACAGCCATGTACCCAACTATTAATGTTACCGAAGACCATCTCAAAATCCGGCTACTTCTAAGACAAAGGGCTCAGCCTGGCCAACAAGTCAATGTGCCTGCAGCCACCATCTACACATGACCCATGGTATCAATGTGCATGTTCTCAGCCCACAGCTAATGTTAAATGTCCAGCATAGTCTAACTCCCTTAGCCAGCAGACAGCCACGACTGAGCATTGCTAACATCATAGTGCACCTGAAAGAAATGATGCTTCTACCTTCAGAAAAGCACTTATTTCAGAAAAGTTTTTTTTCTTTCTTTGTCTTTCCAGCATTAACATTCTCTCCTACCAAATGGTGGATCCATTGGTGGTTCACCCAGGGAATTCGACGCTGAACCCATTCCTTGGGATCACATTGATGGGATCGTGCCATCTGGGTAAAGTTTTGCCATGTGTCACACGGTGCTTCTGCAATGCTATAGTCCACAGCATTTCATTCCAGAGTGTCCAAGAGGAGTATCAGTGGGGCATATGCCTTGTGTTGGTTCTCTGACTTAGAATAATGCTTACCTTTTGTGAAAAGGAAAAACATGCCTCTGTAAAAGACACTGGGATAAAATTCTGCTCTGAGATGTTGCTGTGCAAATGGCATCCTTTGTTTTAGTGCTGGAAGCCCTACTATGAATAAAAGAATCATCTAGCTGATCATTTTTACTTTTTGACATTGAATGTGTCTGCATTTTGCTGAAGAGCTAGAACAGTAAAAATACATACAAAGGGATGGTCAATTTATGCCCTAGATTTTAAAGAAGAATAGCTCATTGATCTTGTCTGGTAGTTTTGCTTAAAATTCAGCGGTACAATATGTCTTAGAGCCTGAAGAGATGAGTGAGGATCTGTATAGCTTGCGTGAGCTGAGGAGGAAAAGGAAAAAAAAAAATTCCCATTACTGTATAGAGTGGTTGTCTTTTCAATTATGGATGAAAAGATGAGTATGACCCTGAGGGGCTGGATTCAGACAGAATAGAAGGGGGAAAGAGCCCTAAAAACAAGCCAAATCTTTACTAAGAGATGATTAAAAGGGAACATAAATGTCTGGAAGTGTTTTGAAGAAGGAAGCATGATGCAGGGAGGGAAAATGATTACGGTGGAACATGGAGTAATGGTATTAGATTAACAAAAGGAAAAGGTCTGCCGAATATCAGTAAAATCCTTTCTGCTTTCCTGTGGCATCATCTCCCAAGGGAATTTGCAGGAGTTCCATCATTCAAGTTCTGGCAAATGACTTAGGACAAACCACAAGAAAGTGTGGTTTAAGGCACATTACTGTGATGTTCAGGGATGGAATTACTGACCTAGTGGGTCACTTCTCCCAACCCCCTACCTTGGGAAGGTACAACATTAATGAAAATTTAAAACAAAAACAAACACAGCAATGGTGGAAGATAGCTCCTGTTTATACACGAGTGGCAGTGCTACAGCAGCAGAAAGAAGCACAAAGATGTATCCAAACAGATCAAAAGAACTGATGATGGCTGCTAGCACGTGGGTGAGGGAGATACACAGAATAACTAAATTGCATGAGGAGTGAGAATGAGACAGGTGAATGGGCTTGCCAAAGACAGCTAACGTTCTTGGACAGGCACTGCTGGAGCTACATAAAGGCATTTGTGCCCTTGCGAGATTTCTTCTGCACAGGACCGCTTTTGGTAACTCTCTATTTCTGTCATAAGGAAATGCAGTCCTAGTAATTAATAAAGCAAATAGTTCTTGTAGAATATGCTCAGAGTCTTCACCGAGATCGATCTGCTTGAAGGTCTCATTCTCTTCCACAGGAAGAAAATCTGAACAGCCCATTTTTAGTCTAGTGCCAGGCTGGGTAGGAGGTGTTGCTCAGACCTTTGCAAGCCACTTGTTCCACATATCCCATTGCCTGTTGGGAGTAGCTGGAACACAGAAGGAACTGGTGCTGCTGGGGAACCCAGATGCTTGAAAAAGCCAACTGGAAAAGTGAAGGGGAAAAAGGGAGCTAGAAGACTGGATCAGTGTAGGAAAAGGCCTGGAACTGTATCCTGGAAATGAAAGGATGGAGCTCAACTGTGGTAAGGATGGGAAGAGTTTGTAACAACTTCCTTTGAAACGTTGCAGAAAGGTGCATGGATGCTTGGTAATGCTGACAATGTCGATTTTGCGTCCATATCTTAATTAAGATTACTACTGAGGATCTCAAACCTATTTTGAAGCATTTGTTGGCTAAGCCCCACATTACCCTGTTGCAATAGAGGAGTCTCACCTTTTCCAAGCACTGGGAACGCCCAAGACAAAAGAGGCTGTATTGTTCAAGCAAGGCCATGAAGCATCATATCTGGAATCACAAAAGCTGACTCTGAGCTTACAGGCTATTGCTCGAAGTCCATATCTGGTCTTACATCCCTGTTTACAAATGAGCTCTATGTTTATGCAGGCACTTAAACTCCTTAGCCAGCAGGATGTAACCACCCACTTAAAGGTAAACATGGGTTCTGAGGGATTTCTTGAATAGAACATCTAACTATAAATTGGCAAAAGTTATTCCACCAAGTTAGTTCAATAATTATTTTAAATGAAAAAAGAAAAACATATCCTTTTGAAGTAGAGTCCCTCAGCACTAAATTAGAAATACCTGGGAGCTGGCTGGGTTTTGAAAGGAAACACTGATGAAAATCAGACCATTTTGTTTTGCTGAAAATTCAGTTGAACCCTGTGTCACTGCACAGAATCTCTTGTCTGCAAGAACGAGTGTCAGAGAAGGTACTAAGGGGAAAGTGAACAACAGATCTTCTTTGGTTTCCTGGGAAGAATCTTAAATATAAAAATAAATTTTGTCATAGAAGTGTGACCAATAGCTGAAGAATAAATCCACTCATAAAAGCAAGAAGTAATACAATGTTTTAAAAGTAAGATAAAATAAAATAGTCATAATGAAAATTGCCTCTCATCAGGACAGCAGAGAAAACTAATTTAATTTCTGTAATATAAGTCAACAATGATTATTAAGTCTCATGAAAATAAATTCAACCACCTTAAGAGCAGGCTATAAATGATAAGTATATTGTGTCAAAAATTAACATATGAACTTCAAATCTGTGCACCAATTCAAAATCTGATTTAACAAACTGCAGTTATTAAAGTCAATTGGAGAGCATTCCATTATAAAAACGAATGAAATCTTAACTCTACATGAAATAAATAATTTTTTCAAAGCCTAAGCAAAATGCATTAACTTAACATGCAATGATCTAAATTATGTATTGAACTCAATTATTTTTATTACTACTTTTCAGTTAAGGTGACATGATTAACTCCATTCTTATTAGACTCTCAGCTCTGATACTACCTGCATCTCAACTTTAGTATCTTCTTGGGGAGAAATTGTTCACAGAGCTATTGTAATCAAGTTTATCCTCTGGGTGTTCTAACAAGAGAAGTCTGTTGTGAAGAACAAAACAGCACTATGGTTTAACAGGCATAATAGAGAAGTGGTGCTTTCCATCAGCTTTGGCAGCATTTTGAATGGAAGAGCGTGAGTACTAAGGTTCAAGAACTCAGTTGTTCAGTTCTTATCAAGATTAATCCTATGGCTGTGTTGTTGAAATTAATACTTTGCTTTTTAAAATTTTTTCTTCCTTAATATTCACCAAAGATCTGACCCATTTTGAAATGCAGAAGCTACTTCTAACATGACATGGACTCTTAATCAGGCTCACTCACCTCAGCAAAGGAGATGTCATTGGCATTAGCACCTGCAGTTACTGGACTAATTCACTGAGTTAATCCTGTGTTATTTCAAAAATACTGTTTTCTTAAATGATCTTCTTTGTGCATATAGAAATCAAAGTTAATGGCTCTGATTTTGGAGTCATTTCTTTGTGGGGGTTTTTCATCTTGAATTCTTTATCATTCTACACATATCCCTTTTTCTAGTGTAATTTCTCACAGCCAGAAGTTATGGCATCAGTGTTTATAAATTTTTTAATGCTAACAACATGTAACAGTTCCTTGGAAACCTGTTTTTAGTCCTAGAGAGTCATGAAAGGAGACTTCACTACACAGTGCATCTGAAGGGGTTTTGGCATGATTGAAAACCAGGCTTTGAAAATTTTTGAAAGATGTGGTCTGCACATCCTAACAAACAAATACAGAAGTTAGAAGTGTTAGTCAGATCTC
This sequence comes from Coracias cyanogaster, assembly GCA_033124195.1. NCBI lineage: Eukaryota > Metazoa > Chordata > Aves > Coraciiformes > Coraciidae > Coracias > Coracias cyanogaster. Next base: position 122,778 of record JAVSBS010008714.1, read on the forward strand.
TTCTCATTTTCACTGGGGAACCTTCCCTGGATTCCTAGAAAAGTCTTTGAACTTTTGCTTGCATGAGGCCTACCAGATCTGATGCGCTATCTCCTTCATGGATACAGCTCCTGTTTGTAACTCAAGAATGCTCGCGCTAGTACAGAACACAAGCCTTCATAGACAGAGCATTGTGTTCATACTCCATGCTTATCTTCTTGGAAGAATCCACATGGTACTGTGTCTGTGCCTCAGCAAAAGCTTTTTGTTTATTCATTTGATGAATTTCTGTGAGTTTAAAGAAAGAAATTAATTTTACTCTATGTGATCATTAGAAAAGCTTTTAATGAACACAGTAAAACCCAACTAATTATCACAATGGCATTTAACTCTAAATAAAATTGACAGGAAGCAAGAATATGATACATATAATTTTGCAGGGTTTATTAAAACACATCTATCACTTTTTTCTCCTAAAGTAACCTGATCATATTATTCTATGATAATTTAGCTAATATTTTTTCTGTGCGTTTAATATTTAAGTGGCTTTTACTGATATTAAAGTCATAATGCATTTTATGGAAATTACCTTGCATTCTAATTACTTTTCTTGGTGAGGAATGGTAAATAGAATTATCTTGTTATGCTTGTTGTAGATGAAACCAAAAAAATATTTAATGACAAGAGACTGCTAACAGAAAAAAATTCTGTATTCACATATTTTTTAAAAAATAATTTTTTCATCAGTTCAGAGATGTGCAATTTCCAGAACTGCTAACAAGAACCAGGCATGTATGTGTACAACAGACAGGCTCTGAATGGCAAGTTGGATGCTTTTAACGTTAGTAGTTCCCTTTTTTCTATGATCTGCTTTTCCAAACCTAGGCTGAGGAGAGGTGGGATTAAGACAATGCACTAACTCAAGAAAGCAAGAAACACAAAGAGTCCTGTCCTTGAGCCCAGGCTGCCCCATGCTTTTAGTAAATTAAGATACTGTTAGAAAGATATAAATTGTATCTACAAAAACAGTGAGGTCAAGGCCTGTGTAAAAGTTAACCCCTTGCCTTGTCCTTTTTTTCCCAGCTCTTTATATGAAATATACTACTTAGCAGAAAAATAGAGGAATACATTGCTAAGAAATCAAGTCTTCATGCCAACTCTCTTCTGAATGACTCTGCTGAAGTCCAAGTGAGGTCACAGATAAGACTGGATTAGTTCATCTGAAAACTAGATGGGAATTTTTTTTTATAAAGATGAAGATCTGCTTCAGGACCAGTGCTATCTGAACAGGGCCGCTTAGGGTAAGTCATCTTTTGGGGGATATGAGATGGAGTACTTGGTGGCTACATTTATGCCACAAGTGATGGATTTTTAGGGTGGTTATAGTTGCAGTAGTTCCACCACCAACTGGACATGGAAGCTGGCCAAAACAATTAGTTCAAGGTACCTTTTAGCCAGGTATAGATGCAGGTCTCTTAACATCATTTTTTCACTTGACTTAAGCAATGCTTTCCTTGTAACTAGACATGGCTTCAAAGCAAAACCCTTGAGAGTGGGTGAAGATTTGAACTTTATTAATTGGTGGGCCTCCTGGGACATGCAGAGATGACATGGCCATCTGCTGCTGGAAATGTCCTTCTCACAAATACTCATCTGAGTGTTGGCATGGATGTTTCTTGCCTGGCAAGTGAGAAGCAGCAAGAGGAACTGGGGTGTGGGGTGTCCCCTGTGGAAGGATGTCTCTGAGGCTGTGATTTATAGTGATCTTCCAATATCTGAAAGGGGCTTATAGGAAGGCAGGAGGAAATCTGTTCTCAAAGGTCTGTAGCAACAGGACAAGGGGTAATGCTTTTAAGCTAGAAAAGTGTAGATTTAGGTTAGACATTAGGAAGAAGTTCTTTAACATGAAGGTGGATGATCATTGGAATAGATTGCCCAGAGAGGTGGTGGAGGGCCTATCCCTGGAGTCATTCAAGGTCAGGCTTAATGAGGCTCTGAGCAACCTGACCCAGTTAGAGATGTCACAGAATCACAGAATCATTATGGTTGGAAAGGACCTCCAGGGTCATCAAGTCCAACCTTCTTGTAGGGGGGTTGGACTAGATGACCTTTAGAAGTCCCTTCCAACCCAATACATTCTATGATTCTATGATGTAGTCCAAAGAGATTATCACTTCACTTCCCCACATGTTCTTAACTTCAAGGGTCAGTATTTTCTGTTAGCGTCTTCCAAACTCACCTGAAAGGTAAATATTGTAAGATTATTGTTTCTCTCATTTATATTACTTTCAATCTTCCTGTTCTAGTAACTTTGGAGTATCAGTCATTTAAAGTATGCGGATGGAAAATGTAGCATGAAGCTTTAATTCACACTGAAATTGCAAGTTCATTTTAACAGAAATATTCTCTGAATTTCTGTCTACTCTAAGTAACTTTTTCTATTTAGGAGAGAGATGCTAGAAAGTTCTGTGAATAATGCCTATTTCACAAGCTTCTAAGCGTTCTTTCCACTAGAAATGACCTTTAAATGAAATTATTTTAAATTACTTTTCAGCTCACTTCTTTCTATTTTTTGAACAGCAAGAAAAGCAGTCCTTTATTCCCTTGTTGTCACTGAAAACTCTGCTGTAGACTCTAACATAGTAGTCTAATCTACAAATTTGTTTGTTCCTTTTTAGCCAAAGCATCTTCTGCAACACTTACCATAGCTGTACAAACAATAATTACAACAATATTTCACTGTTGTACCAAAGATCAGGTTATCTGTGTAGAATATTTAGAAAGGTCAGTGTCTCATATATAACGTATAGGCAAAAACAAAGCCACCAAAGAATGTCATTAAAATTTACTGCAAATGCACTATAACATTCTGTATTTGCCATGCACATTTCTCCCTGTTAATAGAACAAGCTTCTAAAATGGATTAAATCCTGATTTGATTTTACTACTGTACATATTACAAATGTATTTAATTTTAAGTGACAAAATAAAATGTAGTATATGACATCCTAACCTGATGTATAGCAGTTTCACAAGCAGTTCCATATGAGATGTAACTTTTTTCGTAAAAATGTCAGTGTTGCTTGAGTTAGCTCAGGAAGCACTGCACCTCAGTTCCTTCACTTAAACGTTAGCTAATCCAAAGGGATCTCAGCAAGAGGGACAAAAGTGAGTTGAAGAAGGTTTATTTGTTTTACACGGTGCAAAGAGTGCTCTCTCTTGCTGTTCTCCACCTTACTCAAATAGACACAGAAGAAAGATGCATGTAGTGCTTTTTAAAGTCCACTGGCAGATTTACCAGTGACTTTTAGAGACTCAGGATGAGCAGGGAGAGAACAAAGGTAATGTCACTCTGTGTCAAAGGCACAGTCTTGTTTTGGAGGTCACTGGGTATCTCGCTGATGGAAAACAAATAAATGAGTAATAACATTAACTGAATGATTAGGTTATGGGCATTATTTTCTCCAGAATCCTTCAGAGGTTTCAATGTGTTGACTTCAGCAAAGCAAAATCCTCTCAGGGCATCATGACCATTACGACCTCTTTTCTTTCAAATTATGTTAGTCCTGAATAACAATTATGGAAATTAACTTATTAGTGCAAATTGATACATGATGCCGGGCCAGCAGAATTGACTATACTGTATTATTTTATTTATTTATGTTGCAGCACCTATTATAGTGCAATAGACAGAAACTGACTTTTATCATTAACGTAGAGGGATTTTTTTTTGTTACGGATAGACCAGGAAATCTGTGTGAGATTTACCTCAGAAATATCAAGGAATATTCTGGAGTTATCTGCAATTTTTTATAGTTGAAAAACAGAAAAAAAGGGCTTCCACAACACAAAGCCCAAGAATTAAGAAATCATATTTGTTCTTTGCACATCAAAATGAAATCCTGTTTGTTTAAAATCATTTGTGCGATCTTAAAAGAGCAACATAGTTTTCCCCTCCAAAATTGTTCATGTCTTCCCTCATTTACCTATTTTCCAGCAAAATTTGCGATGGGGTAGGGCAATCTGGGGGCAAAATCAAATACATAAGTCTCAGAGGGAGGAACCTGAAAGAAGAGAAAGTGTGGGCAGAGGCGTTGGGCTGCTACTCCAAGGCTGCTGGTGGTGCCAGGGAGGTAGCCAGCAGTCTTTGCCAGCATCTCGTGAGGACAATGTGGAGACCTTCCCATGCAAAGGCAGGGGGTGCCCCATCTGCCAAACCATGGGAAAATCCCTCGCATCTCCAGAAGGGCAGCAGAGAAAGCTCTGATAATGCCTAATTCCACCCCAGCAGACCTCCCATAATGAAGGAAAGCCCATATGCAAAAACATCAATGCCACATGAGTATAACCTGAAAACCCAACAGGAGCACCCACTGACCTAAAAGTGGTGGTTAACTCACTGCTGCTTCACCCTCTCCCAGAAAGGCTGGGAGGAAAGTCTGAAGGAGAATTAAGCTTTCTAGTGGACAGATGCATTCAGATGCAAATTTTTGTCTGCAAGGCTTAAGATTAGCAGCACCACCATGGGACCAAAATGACCTGTCCTGGGCCTTGAATAAGGCACCTCAAATTGGCTTTGCCACCGCCCGTGTCATGCTTGCATGTGAGCCCTTCTAATCTGGCCTGCGATATCTCCAATTAATTTGGGGACAGCCCCTGAGGCTTAAGGATGTTTGCATCAACTATCTAACAAACCCTCCCATATAATGAGGAGGAAAATAGAATTCAAAGTATGTTTATATGGGGGGGAATTGAAGCTAATTTTCACAGGAAAAAGTAGAGATAATTCATTCAGCTTCCTTCATGTAACTACATGGAAGTACAACAGCAGCAGTTGTAAAGCAAATTTTAATGATATGCCTGAATCTCATAGTTACATCTCTGACAAGTTTTTACAATGGCAGCATTTTGATCTTTTTTTTTCTTGGCTTTTTTTTTTCTTGGCTTTTTTTTTTCTTGGAGGTTTTTTTTTCTGACCCTAGAGATTACAATCAGAAGCTTTCCTTTCTTTTTTTCACTTTTCACATTAAAACCCTCAAACTTTAAAATTAAATCTTATCTGCAAATTAACAAAACCTGTTTCAAAACAAAGAAGCGAGATAAATACATTGTACAAGTAAAAAATTAAGTTAAAGAAAGAGTTAATTATCTTTTATTTTCTTGCATTTCAATACGTCATGGAGTATTTTGAGGAAACACTGATTGCAATTTTGCCTGGCTATCTGTCTAATGATATCTGGCTAAACACAAACCGCACTGGCCATTTCAGCCATCAGCAAGAATTTGGGTGCAAAGATGTTCTCTGAGTGCTCATTGTCTTCCAGCCGTCTGAAAGCTACTTGGAAGGAAGCGAACGATCTCCAAGAAAGGCTGGCTGTATCCACTTCCTAAGCAACATTCACAGATGTAGCAGTGTAAAAGATGTCTTTGCAGGAGATAACTGGACCCTGTATCCATGCATCAGTGTTAAATCAGAAGTCTCCAGAGCCAGAACAAAGCACAAAAGAGCCAGGCACTGCTGGTTAGAGCTGTAACTGATTCACAGCCCTAGAGCACAGGGCAAAGAGGCAGAGCTACAGTAACTACTGCCTGGGAAGCTACATGGTGGGTTAAAAGACAGAATGTATTACATAATACAGGTTTTAAAATGCTCAGATATTTGGGAAAGTTCCTGGACAATGCTGCACTGCTACTTGGAGCTGTGTCTGGGCACTGAGCACCCCTGGGTGCCCTGTCTTCCACCCAGGGCCAGCGCAGGGGCACAGGACCTGCTGCACTCTGATGCCGTGCCTTTTCCTGGGGCAGCTGGGGAAGCACTGGCCATAGAGAGGAGAGTGTGGGGAGCAGGCCGTAACGCTGTCAGGGCAGCTCAGTAAACAGCCCTCTTAGAACAGATTCCCTGCTTACAATCTGTTTATATATATACCCAGTACATTGTAACTCTTTTTTTTTTTTTTTCTTTGTGTGTGTGTTTGTGCTAAACTCACAGGAGAGTTAGCTTAAAAATTCACCCATTAATGTAAGAGAGACCTTTAAGGTAGATTTGTAATCCTGTTTTGGTCATTCTCAGGGACCTGGTGGCATGAGGAAAAGGCAGGAGCATGAACCTGTGATTTGTCTCACAGGCACACACATCTAACTCTGGCAGGAAAGCCACTGGTAATTTCTGATGCCTCCCTGGGCTACAGGCTGGCAAGCAAGAGTATTCCTTCCAGTGTGCCATGGGAGGGAGCAGAGCTGCTGAAAGGAGCCCATTAGCATCTAGCATCACCAACACAGGAGTCAAGCAGCTGACTGAAACCAACCAAAATGCCCCTTCTTGCAGAAGAGGAGGTGTAGAAACCTATGAGCCCCAGCCTCCAGCATCTACTGGGTGTTATTGGGTGCTATTGGGGTGTGCTGCCACCAGGTTTCTCTCTCCCAGAAACAAGGGTAAGGACGAGTGCCTATGTAAAGCAGTGCATATTAATCCCTCCTGCTTGCTTGAGAGGAGCATGGGACAGGGAGAAAGAAAAGCATTTCATACTGTTTGATAGTTGCAGAAAGAGGTGTAGTGCCCTGAGCCTTCACACCCAAACAGCGGTGTGCACGAGTGATAGGAACTCTAAGTATTGCTATTATGCAGCTCTCAGTTTGATCTGTTTTGTCAGGGCGAAGGAAAAAGAAAGAATAATGAAATCTATAGCTCTTCATGGGCACTTAAAGACAAAGCTATCTTGGTGCAGCTTGAATCAGGATCATATCTGAAACTTTCCTTTCTGAGCCTTCCCTTTTTCTTAATAATTTTAAGCTGTCAACCCCCGTCTCCCTCCCCTGCCCCCAAAGCCAAAACTGTACACCGTGGTTCTTTTACCTTTCTCAACTCTGATAAGTAGATGTGAGTCTGCTAAGAAGGAATTCCAGTGATCTTAGATACCCATTAAACGTTGCACTTCTAAGATCTCAAGGATTTCTAGGCCTTCTCTGATTGTGGCTGTGGATGGAACTCAGCCAAGTCCCACTAAGAAAGATAAAGTGCTAAGTTTGCCAGGAATTCCTTGTTGAGGCCTTAACTGTCTTTTCCTCTTCAAAGAGATTTCTTGCAGTTTCATAAAACTTCCAGCCTTATCCACTGAAATGTGCCTTTCAAAAATCCTTGTTACTATTTAAAGTCCATGGCGTAAGTTTAGTGTTAGTTCAGAGCTTTGCAGAGAGATTGACTACTCTGTGTCCTTCCTTCAGGTGCAGAGTCTGAGGTCTGTTGGTTTTAACTTCAACAGTATCACGGCAATTCACCAAATGTGAGACTGCAGTCTAGGTTAAACTGGTAATCTTCTTATATCATGCCAGTGTTTAGAAAAGTATTCAGTTCCTCCAGCGCTTCATTCCGGGGCCATATAATGCCAACAGTGTTACTTTCCCCATCTCCTTCTCTATGACTCTGAATTTTTATGGATGTTGATAGAGCATTAACATGTGCTTCCATAGAACTGGCAACAAGTGGAAAATGTTGGTTTCATTTACTTGGGCTTCTAATCACTGCCCCTTACTGGAGCAACAAAGCAAAGACTAACTCCTACTTGGACGGCAAATATGGATTAATTTGGAAGGCAGAGACTACAATACGCTTTCCCATTATCTCTGATGCCATACAGCACATATGCCAGGATCACATAGCAGAATGATGTGGCTGCAGGGAAACCCTTGCCGTATGTGGGTAGGGACTGCACTTCTGAGATGGGAGAAGAGAGTTGAGAAGTTGGAAAATGACAGTTCTGACCTGAGGACCTAACTCCAGTTAATGGATTTAGTACTAAATGTAAATTATTGCTAATATAAGAAAGTGGAAGACAATTTTAGCTATTAATGAGAACAAGTATGAAGTAATTATTTCTTGTCAGTCTTAATGAGACACAGCAAAGAATATGCCAGTGGATTACCACTTAATGCCCCTGCCTTTACTGTGATGAAGCTCCGTGTTGGAGTATAAAAGATAATACAGGACAAGATGGAAATATAACCTAAAAATCACTGCTTTGAGGATATCCATAAAAGCCAAGTGTTCAAGAAATTTAAGTTATGAAAATGTTTGGCATTGTCTTTATTTATGCATATTTAATACATTCAATATGACCTTGATTTGAGGAGGAACAATGAAATTATAGCAAGTAATTTGTTGATAATAAGCTCTGTCTGGTTTTTGTAATTAAAAAAGTGATTAAGAAAGGCTAAGTCATTAATGCTTGAACTGCTGCTGGGATATGCACAGTAACACACAATTTATAAACTTTTGGCAGAGAGATTAATTTACTGTTTGGTCTTTTTTTTTTTTGAAGAAACTTCTTTCTTTATGGTATTTATAGAATGTGAGAAATACAAGATCAATATTATGAGCAAAGAAAAGCAATCATTCTGATAAATGCCAGTGGAATTTAAAAACTAGACTTGTTACATAGAGTATACAACCACAGAATCTCGCAACTTGGCTACTTCATCTTTTGCAAGGTTCATTATCCCAAGTGTAGATGCCAAATCCTAATGGTTTGGCAGGTAGCTAGGTAAGCCGTAGAGAAGCCACAGCCTTCCATAGCAAGCCCAGCGCTCAAGCATCTGTCTTCGGTCTCAGAAGATTGATCGTTTTTCCCAAGCGTTTTGGTTTGTGTATCCACTTTCTAGTTCCAAGCAAATAGAGAAGCACCAGAAGAGAATGGGGCAGATCTTCTCATATAAATAAAAGCAGAAAATACAGGACGTTTCATCCCATGTCACAGGAAGGAACAGGCTTGGTATCTCAACACCCCAAACACAATTAGATAATATCTAATATTGCATCTAGTGCTGGATCTCAGGCAGGTCTCCAAACCTGTTGAATGTTTTGCATTGTTAAGTGGGATATGTGGAGCAGCCTGGGCTGTGAGTCTTCAAGAGGGAGAGTGTGCATCACCTTCTCTGTGAGATGGAAGCCAGCATCCTAAATCAGCTGTAGCAGTTTCAATGCAGAAATATTGACTGAAGAAATTATTTGCATGAAGAAGACTCTTTGAATTTCATGTAATCTATAACTTGCAGAAAACTCTTTGAAAATAAATTTTTAAATTTTGTCACATGTCACAAGGTTCACTTTTTCAGTTGTGTTACCTTTTATTCCAATGCATGAAGTAAGGGGAAAATTCTCTACCATTTCTATAAAGAGTAGACAGCCAGAGTAAAACAGACATCTCTCTATATAGAGGAATATAAGTAAATATAGATAATAGATATGTTATAGATACTTCTATCATGTAAACATATCTGACTACATTATCAATGAAAGTCAAACCACATACTTTTTATAAAGCAAGGATTTTTAGATCTAGTTTAGGTAGATATATTTAGGTTTGGGACTGACTTATGTTGGAACCAAAGCTGTAGTTCTCCATACCCACTTTCAGAGCAATTTTGGTTCAGAATTTTTCATGAACTTGAGATAAAATTATTTCCTGCTACAGTGAAATTGACTAAGATCTATCAAACTTCAGGCAAATCACTTTCTGCTTGGTAATGCCACCTAAGAGCAGCCAGAGGCGATCAAATTTATTATTACCCTTGCTGAGCAGCAGCATGGTTCCTAGATTAGTCTTGTAAAAATTATGAAATTATGTCAATAGAGGTCTTATATTTTCCTGCACAAGGATACTACAGGAGATAATGAGAGAATACCAGGAACCAAAGCTTTTGCTTCAGAAAGATTTACAGCTGCTGCTTCATACCATAAGCCAACACTGAATAATTAAAAGACTTGTAATTAAAGGCTAATTTAGTATTGATTGTGTCCTAGAGCAAAGAATCCAGTTCACTGTTCTCACACCATCCTGTGCAAGCTTCATCAGCCAGTCAGCGAGAGTGCAATTATCCTAAGTAGCCTTCAGCACTGGGATGGTATCTCCTCCAATCCATTCCTGTGCACTCCACAGGTGCATTAACAGGAGGATGGAGCAGGCTGTAGGGGAAAAGTGATTCTCTTAGAAGGTCTTCTGTATCTCACATCCTCTCAGACCACTCTGTGCTCCAGAAATGAATGTCAAGTCTGATTTGGGAAAGTGATGACATGAAATACCTCTTCAGTCCAGTTTTCTTCTTCCTTCTGTGCTTCCTCTCTTCATGGTTCCTGTGACAGACCATTTTGGAGTGAGTGCCTTTGTCAGGTATTTCCATTTGTTGCCTTCAGTGCTTTTCGGAAAAACGTTCAGAACCGCTGTCTGAGAGGAGTAAATGAGAAAAGGAGGGTCATGGGTGCCTGGTCTTCAGTCTACAGACTTGTCTGCACTTACGTAGCTATGCACATAATTTAGCTAGACTTTCTGAAAGTGGAAGACTTCTGTTTGCTAATGTGCACCGAGAACTTATTCATCATTGCACTGATGAACAGGAAAAGATCACGTGTTGTAATATGGCAAAGGAGGCTGTCAAAATTCAGGAAGTAACAGTTCTTTCTATGACACCTTGATGATCCTCCGATTAAATTTCACTGTCCCTTAAGTAGTATATTTCCACTAATCAATTGATTTTTTTTTCTTCCAGGATCTCATATGCCTTCTGTATGCATCGTATATCATAGAAATTAGGTCATATATAATGTACTGAATCATAAACATTAGAGATGGAATATCTCATTAAGTCATCAAATTCATTCCTTTTTCAGTGTTAAAAGATTCCCATGTAGAATAGAATTTAATTTTTAACACAACGTATGTTCAGTCCTTAAATGTTTCTTTTTAGTGGGTATTCCACAGAATCCATTTAGTCCTTGCTATCAGTGATTTTAATGATAATTTTAATTTCCTTTCGAAACTTCATTCCACAACATTTAATCATATGTCTACATTGTTCTTTCTAGAAAGGTTGTATTTGCAGGTAATAATAATATACCTCCTTTCCATCACTGTTCAAAATATGAAAAGGTAGGGCTAAATATGGAAACAATCCTGTCATATCCATTTGCCAAGATCTCCAAATACTTCCATTTTGTTTTCTGGTAGCGATATTTTTTCTTCAGAGTTTCAGAAATGGAAATAATCAGGTTCAATTATGAAACTAACCTTTACTTAATGGAATTATTAATTACTTCTCACTACTTGTCATGAAAAAATATATTTAAGCCTATGTTTTCATTTAAAATCTTTCACTTTATTATTTTTTTAGCTAAGATTCAGAACAAAACCAATTTTCACTTATTTATCCAATTACATGTTTTGGATACATTCAAACATTACAAATTTATTCTTCTAGCTGTCTTATGGCCACCTTGATGGGTTTACATCAGATCAGAAAATTGAACACTCCATTGGATGTTGTTGCTTTCGAGGGACAAAGAGAGTCAATCTGGGAGATCCTTGGTGATTTTCCTTCTCTCAGTGAGTACAAAGCCAAAAGAGAAACTTATTGTCAGAGTCTATTTTGATGGGTGACATTCTAGGATTTATTTACATTTTAATTATACTACACAAAAATGGAACAATGCTGAATCACTGGGTAGAACTGAGCACCCCGCAGCTTCTTCTGTCACTTAGGAGCACCTGGAGACAGAGACAAGGGATAGAGCCATACCTGATAAACTCATTTCATCTGCTCTCAGATAGGTTATTTTCTGATATCCTTGAGTACTCAACATAAAATAGCCAATGGGACAACAACAATAGAAAACATGGATCACAGAATCTCAGACAGGTTACTGGTGGAAGGAATCTCTGGAGGTTATCTGGTCCAATCACCCTGTTCAAGCAGGGTCACCTAGAACAGGCTGCCCAGAACTGTGTCTAGATGGCTTTTGAATAAGTCTGATGTGGGAGACTCCAAAACCTCTCTCGACAAACTGTTTCACTGCTCACAATGACAGTAAAAATGTGTTTCTTGATACTCAGATGCACCTCTTGTGTTTCAGCTTTTGCCCTTTACCTCTGGTCCTGTCACTGGGCAGCACTGAACAGAGCCTGGCTCTGTCTTTGCACACTCCCTTCAGATACTTATATATATTGGTAAGATTTCACTGAATCTTCTCCTCTCCAGAATGAACAGTCACAGCTTGCTCAGCCTTTTCTCATATAAGAGACAGTTCAGAACCTTAATCATCTTGGGGGCCCTTCTTTGGACTGCCTCGAGTGTGTCCATGTCTCTTTTGTACTGAGAAGCCGAGATCTGGACAGAAGACTCCTGGTGTGGCCCCACCACTGCTGAATAAAGAAAGATGACCTCTTTTGACCTGCTGGCCATGCTTTGCCTAATACAGCCCAGGATCTAATCAGCCTCCTTTATGGCAAAGGCACATTGCTGGTCCATGTTGACTTGATGTCCACCAGGACCTCTAGAACCCTTTCTTGCCAAGTTGTTTTCCATTTATTGAGGTTGTTCCTCCCCAGGAGCAGGATTTTGCACATCTCCTTGTTGAACTTCATGAGGTCCCTGTCAGCCCATTGCTCCAATCTGCTGAGGTTCTCCTGGATGTCAGCACAGCCATTCCTCTCAGCTTTTTGACATTTGCAAACCTAGTGAGGGTACAGGGTACACTGACGAATGTAGATAATCTTCTGGGGTTTTAGAGAGTATTTGGATTATAAAGAATGTGGCCAGAGAGGGTGGGCTATTTATGAATTTTGACAATATATATCACCTTCTCTTAAGGCTTCACACCACTTTATTAGATCCTTTGGCCGCCAGCCAAAGGGCAATTTCTGACCAGTTTCACTAATTTTCCCACTTGCAGCAATGTCATCATCCTGCCTGACCTTTCAAATCAATTCATCTTGTGATACATTATTGACTAATTTCCTGAAATTCAGGTGAAATGTGCCCATTTTTAACCTTGGTCCTTCCTTACACACTGAAATTACCTTATCCTCTGGTACTAACATTGCCATTAGTAAGCAATCAAAATTCTTCTCCAAAGGCTTTTCGATTTTATTTGCTCTTTCCATGCTGATTTCAGTGATGTATTTCATCTAATCCTGGTGCTTTGTCAACTTTTTAATAGTACTGAGAGCTTTAATTGCCTTATTATCTTCTCCACTGCAGTGAGGTTTTTTTCTTTAGCATTTCTAGTCCCCTCAAGGAAATCATGGATGCTGGGATATTACAGGTCCTCCATTTCCTGGGATGAAGAAATTGCTCCGACCCTTAAGGATATCTACTTCATCTCTCAGCAACATTTAATCTATCATGGCCCCTCTTTATCTTCCTAATAAATTTTCTTCTCAGGCGTAAAGGCTTCATCATCCATGCTTTTCAGACATGGCAGTGTCCTGTTGCTCAGCATCCTTTTCTTCTTTTGTGTAGCCAGGAAAACTAAGATCTCAAGATAAAAAGCATTTTGGCTCAGGGGTCTAGCCTAAGGAGGATGGCGCTCAGAAGAAATGAAACCTGGGTTCTGCTGATTGTTTTTCATGGAAAGGCTGAGAAAAGAGGAAATCTGACCAGCCCAGAGGGTTAGACACTATAGCAAGCTGAAGTTCCTGTCAGCCTTTCCATGGATGGATGTTACTGAGGAGCAGGACAAAAAGGTGCCTTGTTTCCCAAGACTAGTCTCTTGCAGAAAGCTTAAATCTGAGTGCCTTGTGTTGTCCTCTAAAGCATAGGCACAAAATGGGTTTAGGTAATAGGGAGCAGTCCAGCTACTTCAGTGAGGTGCTCTGGATTACTGTCTTTGCTGTAGCCTCTCTGATTTTAGGTCACAAATGGCTCCCCTAGCTCTTCCGCTCGTGTGCCCATTACTGGGATCAGTGACAAGGCCTCACCTACTGTTGTCTTATCACCTACAAACTGTATGCCATGTCTTTCCTCTGGCTTTATCAAAACTGAGTGATCTTAGAGTGTGATGGGTGATTACCTCCCAGAGACTGCAGACAGGCAACTAGAGGACTAACGTGAGAAATTCAAGATTAAAATCTTCTGCTAACTTGCAAATGGATGCTGTTTTATTCACCTGGCTTTCCCATCATGAACTCCAGATTACACACTTGTTCTATGTGTCACCTGCAGACAGCTCTGCTGAACTGAGCATAAAGAGATGAATAACATCACTTCCTGAATATAGCCATGAAAATCATACATGAAAGAAAAAACATATTCCTGCTCAGAGCTATATTAACTGGAACTTTTATGTTATTTATGTTTTGCCTCAGATACACACATATACCAGCAGAAAAATATCTAGTACTTACAGTAAATCTACTGCACTCTGTTGTAAGCTTGGGAAAAAAAAGTGTTGATTGATTTGATTGTCTGAGTTATTTAGAAAGGGCTGAAAGCTGGAGGGCTGTTAGTTTCTGCTAAAGTGAGTACTTTTCCCCCTGAATAAAAACATTTAATTTAAGGGCTCTCAGTGTTTGTGCACGTATTCATGTTTCAAACACAGGAATTAAATGTCAGCAGAGCCAGACCTTCAGCTACATTTGATGGCAAGACTGAAGTCAGTATGGCCACATCGATTTATGTTACCTGAGGAACTGACCCAGAGTTGTTACTTTCCACTGGACATCACATAAGAGCTATAAACTGATTTCTGAGTGCACAGAAAAGAAAATGCAGCAAGGAGAGTGACTTGAAAACAGAAGCCATGTCTGAAAAGAATTCTCTGCTCTGTTGCAAATACACCAATCTTTATCAGACACTTCCAGTGGAAATTATGTTATCTGGGCATCTACTGTCCCCTGTGTTCCAACAAGAAGCTGGAAAAGATAGTATCAATTCGAAGATCAGGCTTGTCTTTGAAAATTGTTCTCTTCCCCCTGTTACAAGTGATGTCTAAGATTGCAGTAATAAGAAGGATGTCCATTTTCTTGACAACAGCTTTACTGTGGGTTGCAGAAGAGCCGTTTCTGTGCATTGCCCTGCAGCTACCATATCTAGGCGTGAATAGGTTATTTAACTACTTTCATTTTTTTCAGTAGCTTTTCTGTGCAATGGACAACAAACACGCCAGTTTTGGCAGTGAAGAGACTATGGGTGAAACTAGTGCGTAAAAAACCTAAATACATCACATGTTGTGAAGCATTTGGATTCTTAAACTAGATTTAAGGCTTATAGTTCAAATCTGCACTGGAATAGATGTATTTGCGTGGACTCTAGCAGAACCTCTGTGTCTTACAGCTGCAGGGGATTTGATCCAGCTTGACTTGGTGAATTGCAAGTTTTCTAGTAAAACATGGAGAAGGTTTGACCATCTCACTTTCAGTGGCACTAAATAACCCGAAGAGCTTTGTCTGCCTTTCTGTCTCCACCAAATCTGCAAATAGTTTAAACCTAACTTTTGACTGTTAAATAACCTCAGTTATATGGGAAGGGTCCCACCTGCACACGCAGGTTAAACCAGAATTTAAACACTAGGGTGGAAATACTGCATCTCTCTTTCTGATTAATTGTTTTACTGTTTACAAATATCTTTCCTTAATAACACAGCCCTTTCTTTTGGATTAGTAAATTGTTCCACAGAGTAATCCAGACTGGCAGGAAGCATCTTTCTGCAACAGACATAGGTGCTCCATAATTAGGGTGGAGAATTTTCTGAACCTGTGCTGCTGCTTCAGAGGAGGCAGGCTTTGGTTATTCATGTATGTTGCCTACTGTGGAATCTGTTACCACTTTTGCTTCCTGTGGTAAATCATGAATAATATACTTCAGTATATATGTATTATTATTATGTACTTCAGAAGATATTTTCAAATAAACAATAATTCATACTAAAATGCATAAAACTTTTGATCTTAACAAATAGTTTCAGAGATATCCTAGAGGTAACTGAGTATGTATAAATAATATGAGTAGCAAGCAGTGATTTAAAGCAAACTAAATTCAATGGAAAATTTTCACACCTCAGCATCTCAGTATATAACCAGCTGTGATCCTTATCCAGTGCTCAGAGCTACTCAGTACCATAGCTTCAAACCGAAAGCAGCGCTTTTGCTGCATCAGGTCTGCAGCTCACTTGCTGCTGCTGTGTCCCTGTGACAAGCGCATGAAGTGATAGGTGGGAACCAAGAAGATTAGGACTTAGCACACTTTAATATATGAAAAGCGTCATCTCCAGGAATAGTGTATGGGATTTAGCTTGCTTTTTGAAGGACACAACTGATGTTTAATCTACAGCATGAAACCATACTCACTGTCATGGCACGTAAGTGCTTTAACAGGCTGTCTCTGTATGTGTGTCTTGAAATTTCAGCAGATCAGATCAGTGTGTTCACAGGAGGAATCAGCAACATTTATAAGACTCGAGATTCCTTATCATCCTTCATGGGGATTACTTTTAAGGCATCAAGAATTGCTGTTAAATAAAGGGGTAGTAACACCTGTGAGCAGACAGAAGACATGCTTACTGCTTCAGATGAGGGTGTA
>JAVSBS010008714.1:141245-156905 GCA_033124195.1 Coracias cyanogaster
TGAGAAAGTTCAAAGGAGACTGGACAGAAGTCCCTAGAAAACATATCCCTTGAGATATCTCTTACTTGCTGCAGAGAAACTGACTCTGACTCAGAAGCCTCTGAGCAGCAAGGGCTGCAGGTTAGGAGGAATGACTGGGGTAAATATTAACCAGTTTTCATATATTCTTCTCCCCTAGGCTGACTGAGATACATGGACCTTCAGTCTGACTTAGAAGTCTGACTTTCTTCTTAAGCTGAAAAACTGATTACTAGAATATGGTACTCCTGCGGTGGTGCAAATTAGTCAGCCACTGTGCAGCTTTGCAGCCAAGGGAAGACAAGACTGTTTTACAGTCAGCCTCTAGGGATCCGGTACTCCAATTCATTCTGCTATTTGTGTCTTAGAAATTCTCCAGAGCGCAGTCCAATGACCATTGAAGCCAACTGGCATTGAACTGTGTCATAAATCCAAATCACATGATCAACAGGGTTTAAAAATCCCTCAGCAGGGGAAAACTGTGGATGTTTCTGCTGCAGTGGCAAGAAGGTCTAACAAAAGCCATGGCTGTATGTATAGAGGGAGAGAGGAATGAGCAAGGACATGGTTTTACCTCTGCCTCTGGCACTGGTCAGGCTAATACTGAAAGACAAGGTATAGTTCTGGCATCCATGATTTAACACTGGAAAATCCAAGAGGGCATAGGTAGAACCAGGGCAGTTACTTAAGGATGGACACAGCAATAATGCTCTATTATGGCAAATACAGTGTCTTCACTGCATCAGGACAAGACTGCCTTCAATGAGCATAGGATTTAGCAGAAGTATGTGAGGGTTATCTGAGATCCGTATAGGGAGTGAGACCAGTTTTGTGCTCATGGCTTTAAGCCATGTGAATCTATGAGGTGTGACAGCCTTACTACAAGGTTCAGGAGCAATAAACCTATTTTCCCAGCTTTCTGCACAAATAATATTCTGATTGGATCCAAGTGTGTTGGCTTGCACAGAAGCAATGAGACAGCTGATTTCAGTTACTGGAGTATTGCCTGAAGTGTACTTAGGTATGTTGTTAATAGGCCTCTGGAGAGCTTGCTAAAATGTTATAAGGAGTTGGAGTGGGGTTATTTTTTAAAAAGTATGCTGAATGCAGAACTTGTTTTATTGGGCTTTTAAGCATTATGTAATTTAAGGACTGTAAGCCAATCTTGGCTTTCTTTTTTTTTTTTTTAATTCTTTTAGTTTTGATTTTCTTATACTACTTTACCCCTTTTATTTCATTCTCTGTTCCCAGTCTTATTTCGATTGAGGTTGAAGTGGAGAGATTATACCAGCCTACAACAGTTTCTTGCCTCAGCATCTAATCCTGACCATTCCTGAAGACATTACTGGGGTGGGTGGATTTTTATTTTAACTTGTTGTGGATGTTCCTTCACTGTCATATTGCTGGCACATGCAGTATGGAGTTTCCAAAGTCCACAAGACAATAAGGATTCTCATATTTCTTAACCACAGACACACTTCGAAAAATTACTCTGTTACTCTGAAGACTTTTTCTTTAACATTCCTGTGTTAAGCACAATAGGCAAAATATTGTCTGTGTAATTGTTGTATAAAAAGTTCACAATTTACATTTGAAACCTAAATATCTGTTGATGTCATAGCACAAAGTAAGAAAGAATTAAACCTCGTTAAAATATTTCCATAATGAAGGCAAGGGGAAAGTATGAATCTTCTCATTATGAAATTCCTTTATTCTCTGACCAGCTGGCTAGAATTTTTGGAAAGAACATACAGATTATTTCTGGTGTTTGACCAGCACTGCCACATATTAGAGATACTTAGCATAAAGTGGACCCAGTGGGAGAGCTGTTAGAAAGCTTCCAAAATAAATGTACACTGGATTTCTAGCCAACTGCTCAGTTTGACCATGATCAAATCCCTTCTTATTTGCTGTCGCTGAATGTCTGTGCCACAAGTCTATTTGCTTGGCATTATTGCTCTGGAATACTTATTCTCTAAGCAATAATATTGTTTGCCTTCACATGTGGAAACATATTAATAAGTGAAGTAGAACATAAGCTGGTTATTATGTGAGGTGCTTACCTTGTCTTGTTTACTCTTCTTGTATCTAAAAGTCTGAGCTGTCTAATTGTGCAGCAGTGAGTGCTGTTCTTAAGTAATCAACTACATGCTCTAAATAATCACTATAAAATCGTTTGTGATAGGTTTGTAAAGGAAATATAAACCAGTACTTGTACATATAGCAATGTATAATAGTACATTAGCAGAAATCAGGACTTGGTATGCTCGGCATTTGGCTTTTAAGTAAAACATTATTTGATTCTCCCTAATTTGAGAATAGCTACTTCTGCAGTAGGCTGCTCAGGACAAATCTCTTACACTGGAAAAGGAAAGGAGGTGAGGGTGCACTGTTTCCTTGCTTGATAAACACAACTGTCTTCAGACCTCCGCATTCGAAGCACACTGCTATATGGAAAAGGCCATCTCCTTTCAGTGCTTAGGGAATTCAGATTTGAGAGGCTGTCAGGGGAGGAAGGAATTGCATACTGATTAAAACAGCAATGAAAAAAATTGTGTTGCCCTCAACCACAGTTCACCATTCATTTCTTTAGAAGCTGCAGATCCCAAAAGTTCATTCTACTTGCTTGCTGTTGCCAGATAAGGAAAGGATTGTGGGAGCACACAGCTTGGAATGCAAGAGGAGAGTCCAGTTTGCCATCCCATTAGAAATCTTGTTCAGAAACAGATGAAACTCTAAATAAATTCAACAGCAGGTCCATGCAGATGCTAATATCAGCATATTCTTCCAGAGATTAAAAGTTTACTTAGAGCACCTAAACTAAAATTGTTCATGGTTCATTGGTCTTGGCTTAGCATTGTTCTTTAGCTAAAATAGCCTTTTTTTTCCTGGAATTTTCATCACTCTGCTGCTTCCCTGAGTATCTCTTGGGAGGGTGAATACCCCCTTTACTGTTCTGTTCCGGTTTATATAACTTTGCAAAATGAAGTCTACGTCTTTCAATCTCCTCTTATAAAATATATTCTTCTTTACCTTATCCATTCAGTGCATCCACTCCTTAAATCTAGTCTTCAGATTGAGTTCTCATCAGTGCCTTGCAGAATGGCACTTGTGCTTCCTCTTTAATATTGGGAATGTCTTAAAAGATACCATCTATTATTTCAGCTGCTCTTCTTCCTCTGTCCACAACGTATTAATGACTCATAAAGAATGATCTTTTTTTTTCTGAAATCCCTGAACTTTTTCCTCTTTGTTTTGTCCATCTCATGAGCTCCTTAATCAGTTCTCTCATCGGTGTCCATATGGAATGATGTGTACTTTGGCTATGAAACCACATTCCATTTGTAGCATTTTTCAAACCACTACAATTCTTTCTTTGTTTTCCAATGTCTTAGTGATGCCTCTTAACCCTGTGTCATCAGCAAAGGCTCCCACTTTCAGAGCCAGACCACCTAGTGAAAAGTGGTCCCAAGACCTATCCTTCTGGAGCTTCATTCAAAACTTCATCTAATCCATTGCCATATCCCCTTCAGTCAGTTCCTTAGTAATTAAATGTTTTGCTTTCATCTCCAGCTTGCTCAGTATAACCAGTAATTTCCCAGGTACTAAGTTAAGGGAACATTTCTTTCTAAAGAAAAAATAGCTATCTTACTGAGAGAGAAGTCGGAGTTTGATACAAACTACCTTCAATAAAGCTTCTGTGTTTCATTCTGCTTTCCTTCCCTTTGGAATTTGTTCTAAAGCATTGGATATAGTTGGTCAGAACATTTGGACTCTCGCTGTTAGATTGCCCCTTTCCTTCCTTCCTCTCTCTCTCTCTCTCTCTTTACTTATAGGGACTCACAATCATTGAGATATACTAATTATAAGATTTTGTATTTGTTCTCTATTTTTCATATGCCAGTTCTCTGAGTTCCAGCATGGGAGAGCACTCAGCTCACCCAAATTACATCTCCAGACATTGTCATTTCCATTAGTTCTGCCATACCACCTTAGAAAGTCTGTAACTTCACTAATAAAATGATAGAGCTGGAAGGGAAAGTTCATCACCTAATCCCACTAGCATAATCACCTATAGCTACATAATTCTTAACTGTTAATTGTCCAACCTTGCCTATAAACATTGTTTTGAAGATTCAATAACATTGCCAGGCAATTGATTCCAAAGTTTTTCTGTCATTACTACTACTAACATGAATTTTCCTCATCTACAATTTAAACTCATTAGTTCCCATTCCAGCCATTATGGATGTGGAAAGCAGACCATGTCTTATGCTTCTCTGCACCCCTCTGGGACCTTTTCAGTAGTATAAATAGTCCCCATTTTTTGGACAAACCAACAACAAATTGTTGTATTAATTTAGTTTCTGACCACTCTGACTCCTGCCTTTTGGATAGCATCTTTTTCAGAGCACTGTGCTCCAATAGAGCAAAAATCTCGCAGAAGCTTTCTTAATCTTCAAAATAGTGGGTCGGTTTCCCACAGTGCTGAGTCAAATATATTAATTACTTGTGCTTTCTTGCAGCACTACTAGATGAACTAGAAATGACATTGCCGACTCATGGCCACCTTTTGATCTGCTATAACCCCAAGGTCTTTGTCCATAAAATTGCTGCCTAGCCTAGTGCCATCCAGCTCAGAGAAAAGCAGTTAATTATTCCTGCTGGAATATTATTTACTTTGCTTTTTCTCTCTAACAAACTTTGAATATCTTCCCACTAATTTGCAGAATGTTCTGTCAAGACACAAGCTCATTTTGAATTTTCAATGATCTTGTAGTCTCTCCTCACTCCATATCCTCTGCAAATTTAATAAACATATTTCCTATTCCATCATCCTTGTTAATGAAAATATTGAATAAATGCAGACTTAGGACAGACTCCTGCAGAATGTCACTCAATATATCCTTCCATTTGGATAATGAATGATTGATAAGTACTCAGTAAGTATAGATTTCCAATCACTTCTTCACCCCACTCATACCAGTTTCATTAAGACAGCATTTGCCTACCTTGCTAATGAGAATGTCATGTGAGATAGTGTCAAAAGCCTTATTAAGGTCAAATATGCCTATTGCTTCTCCCTCATTCATACAGCCCTTGATCTGGTTAAAAAAAAATGTTAGATGGGTTTGACACGTCTTGCATCTGACAAATCTATAACGTTTGCTGATTATTCACTTTTATCTTGCAGGGTACAGTTCATTCTAGATGTTTTCTAGAAATCAAAATGAAGATGGGTGGCTGAACTCCTTCACAGGATTTCAGTTTTTTTTTTCTTTCTTAATAACCTGAAATCCCATGGCTCCACTTCTTTTTACACACTCATGCTTGGCTGCTGCTGTTTTGTGCCTTCAATGTACTTTTTGTTGCTTACTTGACTGGAAAGACAAGGTAGTGTATTTATTTGGTTCAGAGCTCTTTATTGTACTACTTCTCGGCCGCGGAACATATTTTGATATTTTTTACGACTTCTGTATTTCCCTTCTGTTCTGTGAGGTTTTACTATCACTGCCTTTATAGAAGAAACAAAAGGCAGCAGGAATTATACAACAGAGGCCAGGTTCTCCATCGTGGTCTTCTTCTGCTTGTGCAAGCATCCACTGTGCCTGGGAATGACCTGGTTGTCAATGAAGCAGTGTATGCACTATATGCACTGTGCATTCTGTGCACGTGCTAGTACTGCTTTTTTGCCCCTAAAAGACACTGCAGAACAACTACACGTAACTTTGTAAGGGCAAACTAAAGGCAGGCTGCAGGTATTATCAATTTCTGGCCTTAAAACTGGGATTTCAGCTTCAGGAATAGCTTGCCCCTTCAGTAGGTTTTCTAACATAACCTAGAAATGAAAAATTAATGTTTCTTTCTTTTGGTGTTTTCCTCCTTTTGGCTGGTGTTGTAGGTTTTTTTTTTCCCTGTTGAAGTTACAACAGAGCTTGCAAAGCCTCTGTTTGTTAGCACAGAGGGCCTGTTAGCAGTGCCACTTCCTAACTCTCTGCTCTATTAAGCTAATCCATGCACATTTCTTGTATTTTAGAGTGTTTAGACTTCCCAAACATGGTTTATTACACCATTCAAATACTTTTATTCTTTTTTAAAGGTCAGACAAAATCAATCAAAACAAATCAATTTACATTTTTAAAGCTGTGTTAATGTGATACCATTAGGGTAACGGAGATTGAGAGACCACTAGTTTCAGAGATAAATTAAAACAGATTTAGCAAAATAAATAACTGCTGTAATTGTGAAGACTAAGAACAGAACTGATGCATCAAAAAGAAGGAAAAGGGCTTTAGGGCTGGGTCTACAACCGATGTAATTCTAGGGGGTGATGCTAATTTTAAACCAAATGAGAACTGGTGCAGGACAGTTAATTGAATAGCATAATTAATGTCTGTCAGCTTAGCTTTTGGAGTTTTTTTCCCTCTCATAGAATTTCTCTAACTACTTCCAAACAGTGTTATCCACAGCATATATATGCCCCAGCTGAAGCCTAGCCCCATACTAAATATAAAGTGTAAAAAATTACTAAACGCATGCATAAACCTTCTTGCCTTCAATTGCTTCTCCCCCTCCCATTGACATGTTTACTTAATTTCAAATAATCACATTACCTGGCAATCTTGCTCACTATTGCCTGTTTAAAATTCAGACATTAAAAGAATATTGTAGACCCTGGTAGTGTTCTTGCACAGCTCTTCCCTGTGTCAAGGCAGAAAAGAGCATGTTGGAGATTGAACACATGGAAAAGAAGCGGTCTGCCAGCTGAACTTTCCTGCTCTTCACAAATTCTAAGGAAACTCGACAATTCAGTGGCATTTCAAAAATGTAAGGTCTTTGCTGCGTTTTTTTCCTGCTTCTTTCCCTGTCTATTTAAGAGGCGGATCAAGCTTATAATTGTCAAGAAGGTGACAAATTTCGTTACTTCGGCCAGAATTCTGGGGGCAAGTGGTAAGTTAAGCACTGACCTCTCAACATATGACAGTGTCTTGCTTTTTTTTAGTAGCCAGCTAACCACACTCAGCCCTGTTTGTATATTACAGAGGATGTTAATGTATTTGCAACTTTTTTTCATACTCCCTCCAAATTCAGGCTATACCTCCATTTTATGTTTTCAAAAGATAAGAACTATTTTGTGGAGAAGTTTGAGAGAAAGAAAAAATCCACATTTTTCCCGTTATATTTCCAAATTCCTGCTGGATGAGTTTCACCTGAATTACCTAATGGGAGCATAGTTGCACCAATCTGGAGCAAGATTCATCTCAGCAGCTGAGGATAGCAGCCCAGGAATTTAAGGACAGGACTGAACAAACCACTTGGAAAAAGATGTTCTGGATCCTTATGTTCATTTTTAGACATCAAAGCAACTTCTGTACATTAAGGAGCTGTTAGAAAGTCTGGGGAAAACTTCTATATTTACTGTCTTTTACATTTACAAGATCTGCTTAGGACTAGGACCAGAAATGCTGATGTGTTGATGAGAAGCTGTTCTAAATTTTGGTTTGGATTAGCAGAAGATTTGCCAGAAATCTCATTAACAGACCCTGCTTTTGTCAGTTTTACAGCCCAATTGTGATAGCTTCAGAGCCTTGATACACATCACCGTCTGAACTTACAGATGCTTTTCCCAACTAAGTCCCTATGTTTTAAGATTTGCCCATTAATCGCCACCTTAAACCCTTCAGCTGATAATATTCGATAGGAGTCTGAGCAAAAAATTTTACTGCTTCGTGGTTTCTGTGGTAGAAAATATTCTCTTTACTTCTTAAAATGAGCATTTCTTTGTTAAAAATCCTTATAAGCATAAAGAATTAAAAAAGATGCATCTCAAAACTAAGCTAATAACTTTACGTACATGTGATTTGGTGACAGCTTTGTGAGCTGCAGGGCTGCTTGGCAAAGCCAGGACAATTTCCTCAGTCCTTTGTAATGAAAAAAGCTTCTGCTGTATTGCAGGAGGAAGGAAGTTTTGGTGGATACGGCACTGGATGGAGTGTCAGGAGACTAGGCTCTTCCTGCCTGACCTTTTGGCTGCTCACTTAATTTCTCCATACACAATTAATAGGCCCATCACTGGGGATAACGGTCCTCCAATCTCTTGCTCTCTCATTATATCTGTCACGTTTGTTTTACTCTTTGGGTGATTGATAAACTTTCTCTCTGATAGTGCCCTTTTATAATCACCTTTTACAACTCTCCAAGTCTTGATTCAGGCTGCTTTGAACCATAGATAAAACTGTTGCGTCTGAGCACAGAAGATTAAGTTTGCCTCAGAAAGTTGTGCATCTGGACAATGTGTGCAGCTATGTGCTGTCAATGCAGAAATTTTGTGGCCACAGCAGAATAGGGTGGAAGGAAGAAACAGGGGGGCAAAGTAAGACTGTGGGTAAGTGTAGGGGATGCAACCCCTCTTTCTACTCTTCTCTTTTTCTGTAGTTTTTACCTCTTTAGATATAAAGTGCACAGTACTCTTAGCCTGGGCAGCTACCTATATTGCCTATACCATGAGCTGGTTTTGGCTGATACAGTTGCTAAGCATTTGTTATTTTCAGAAGTCTGCAGTTCCCTTTGTTAATAGAAGGCAAACAAACCCCTGATATTACTATAATGGGTGAGGTTTCCCTCTCTCCTTTCCGTCTTCAATTATCCTAAAATAGCCATCTCAGTTTTGGTCATCAGTTCTTCAAGGGGAAATTATGCTAGTGAATGGAAAACTTTTTTTAATGCCAAGTTTTACTGTGTCAGGTTCCAAATCTCTGGAAAATAGGGTTTCCTAATGGAAACTGACCTTCCTCTTGCCCAGATAACACTGTCACTGTAGCTAATATCATGTGTCTCGTGATACTGACTGTCAGCTTAAATTGATTACCCAGGATGTTCCCCCCACACCCTGCTGTAAGATGTCACTTCTCATATTTATAACTGGACTCTATCTACATACCAAGCAGACTGCATATACAAAGCCTTGTCCTCATTCTCTTCATAAATGTTTATTGAAGAAAGAAAAATACGGTATTCAACATTTCTTCCCCCCTCCCATAATTTCTGCCATGGAAAAAAAAAATTACTGGTATCATAAAATAATTTGTAGATTTGAAAATTAATTCTAAGTTTCTGAACTTTTCCTCACATTCACAATACCACATTATGCAAGTATCTATGACCTGGATACATTTAATCAAAACGGTTAAAAAAATCAGCTGTATTCAAGTGTCAATTGCTATTTAACACTCAGCCTTACATTTCTTGTAAAGGTTATTTTCCTGAACACTAGAGAGATGAAAGATTGAAAACCTTAGTTCTAGGAACTATATATTTTTTTATAGTTCCTGGAGATGTCTCCCTGAGGACCCAGAACATGATGGCATACTTTGGTAATGAAATAAAATGCTGTCTACTTAATAAGCATGCTGCCCTTTCATATTTTAAGGTATCTAAACAACATTTGCATTTCCCCAGTCTGGTAGAACTTCTGACAAACATCTCAACCCATCAGGTAAATAAGAGAAGTGAGTGTTCCCTTATTTTATGGGAAAGGTGTTTTTTGATGTTTAAAGTGCTATATTCCATTTAAGGAGATCATTATGGCAATGCTGGATAGACTTAACGAATGTTTTACTTTGATCCTTGAGATTTGATGTCAGGAATATCAGATCTCAAGAAAAGCAGCCAGGTTTGGATCTGTATTCATCACATGTTTGTAAAAGGAATGGAGGATGAATAGCTGTGCCTTTGAAGGAGAGGAGCTGAAGAAGAAAAAGATGCATATTTTAACTAGCAGCTCTTTGGTAAAACATGAGCATACATTAATGGAAGAGATATGGCCGTCTGAGCTGCCATGTTCCACCTCTGATGGGCCTAGCCGATGGATTTGCATTGACTTGGATCAGGCTTCAGAAACACAAGTGATCTCAACTCCAATGTACAAACTTTCTGCATCTCACAGTTTGCCTTTCTCATGCAGTCTGTTTCACTGCTTCAAGAGGTTTCAGTTCACAGGCCAGGTATTTCTCCTGCTCTGAAAGTCATTCACACAGCCATGATGCACTGGGATCTTTTAATATTTTGACAAAGAAGCTAGGTCGTTCAACACGAAAGATCTTTTCCTGTTCTTTCATTATTGTGTGAAGCTGAATGAATAGGAGTGGGGTGGACTATAAAAGGAGAAGGAGTGTAGCTGTCATAATCTTCTAAGATGATTTATTTTCAAGGGAAGTCTAAAATTTTCAGTCACTTCAGATATGCATTGTCTCATAAGTAACTCAATAATTAAGGTTGCTTAGATGGTTTTACTACATTTTGTGCCTTGTCAAATCCAATTACTTACAGCTTTTCTACATGTATGGAAAAATATTTTTTAAACTTCAGAGATAGAATGAAAGACACTCATTAAAAATTGAAATAATTTATTATATTTCACAATACAACTGCAACGCTCAAGAAATTTAAGCTTTAAGAAAATTATTATTCTAGTATCTTTTCACGTTGATTGCTGAAATAGTGTAAGCTTCACAAAATATCTTCAGAAAAGAAAGCCAGCCCTTAAATTACTGTTAGCATTGTACAAAGAATTTAATCCCAACCTGTTTTAATAGGAAGGTCTCAAAAGCAAGTAGTCACTGAAGTTGATAATAGCAGTTAATTACTTTGAATGGAATAAAATATATTCCTATTGTGAAAATTACCACTATTGGAACACGAGCAAACAACATTTGTGGGCAAATGATGCTTTTTCTGGAGGTTGCCTTTGCCATCTTTGGGTACTTTGTTACCAAATTTGCATGTCTTCCAGATATGGGGGCTTCAGGGGGCTTTTTTCAATATTTCTATTTTCATCTCACTTGGGATGCATTGCTTTCTCTCTGCTGGCTCTGAAAACTCCTGAAGAGCTCATAGGAAGAGCTGAGCAGCACATACAGAAAAGAGAGGTGAGATGAGCTTTTGTAAAAGATGGTAGAAAATGAGAAGAGGAAAAAAGAGTGAACAGGAAAGGCAGGTAGTTGTTGAAGAGTGAAATAAAAATTAAATTGTGAAAAATATGATATTATAACTCCTTTGCTGCCTATGAAATAAGAAAGACATAGTAAGAAGGAGCAATATCTGGTTTTCCCATCACATTGAGGAATCCTGTGTAATGTTTACCCAGTGATGTATCTTCAGGAACTCTCCATAAGAAATTTTTGTCAGTTTTTGAGGAAAGAAGCAGATATACAAGCAAAGGTATGTTGATTTACGGGTAAAAAATGACTCAGTCATGATCATAGCAAAGCCTGGAAATGGTAGAATCAGTGCTTGTAGCTGGAGGTATGTTTCCATAATAAGATGTGCCATACTATTTGTACTCCATCCAGCTGGCCATTGGAGCATAGTATTTTATGTAATTATTGCATAAATTTTAAAAGATAAAACATGTAAATGAACCTGAGTGGTAGTAATAAATGATTTTAATTACCCAGACACAGACAAGATTGCATTACGTAGAGGAAATATATTTCTAAATCTGGAATGAGAGTGTTCTCTAATTCAATCTGGACATCAGCTGACAAGCAGAGAAACAAGGCTAGGTTTGAATGTAACTTGGAGAGGAGGTAATAAAATGTTAAAGGACAACTTGGGCTTCAGTATATTAGCTGGGGTAACAAATATGCTACAAGGGAATTAAAATGACAATCAAAGCTATGGAGAGGAGCAAAAGGGAGGACCCAAACAATCAGCTTCAAAAATTGCCAACTGGGATACCATGTAAGGGAAGTGAAATAGAGCATTAAAGATAAAGATGATAGAAACCAAGACAGCTAAAATGAATACTGAATGCTCAATTATACCTAGGCTTGATGAATGGCTTGCCTTACAGCTGGTTGTATTCTCATTTGTCAGAGGCTGGGTAAATAACTCCTTCTTCAAATGTAAGATGAACCTCTTGTGTGCTACCTGGAAGCCATAGATCTACTGATCACTGAAGGCAGAAGAGAAGTCCACACCTTTTTGTAACAATCTGTAAAGACTGACATCCCTTCACCTCTTTTGTGTTTGCAGTTAGACTCATATTTGGAGAAGCTCTTCAGATTCCCTCTTAGTGCTCAGGCTCTGTTCAAATTTATTTATTTTCCTGTGCCTGCCCCTTTTTCTTTGTTTATTTTCTCTGCACATTTCAGCAGTGCAGGTGCTACAGAGCAGTAACAATATAAAACTCATGAACTCTTTGTGCGTACAAGTTCCAAACCTGAAAGGGAACATGTAGGAAGCCAAGTCCCATTCCTCTGTTGCCAGCTGGGTGGGCTTAAACCATGAGACTTGATATGGAGGTCAAGGGGTATCTTTTTTTCCACACTTGTTTCTTTAGAAGATCAACCTCCAAGGGGTACCTGAATTTTGAGATTCAGTTCAGAGCAGAGGGGAAGCATGGATCTGGCTCTGAATTATTACAGTGGTTGAAACTCATGCTGCAGAGATTGTTTTTATTCTATTTTTTTAACTTGTGGATAAGGCAAGCTGTTTGTGATACTCAGCTATAAACTGAATTTTGACTCTAATCTTTGGGAAGAGACAGAAGACAA
Organism: Coracias cyanogaster; assembly: GCA_033124195.1. Lineage (NCBI taxonomy): Eukaryota > Metazoa > Chordata > Aves > Coraciiformes > Coraciidae > Coracias > Coracias cyanogaster. The sequence continues at coordinate 153,821 of JAVSBS010008714.1, forward strand.
GGGACGCACGAATAGTTAGTCCAGCCCTAAGGGCCCAGGTCTGCTCAGAAGATGGAGACCTGAAGATGATTTACCAAGATTGCTGACACAAACACATGAAACAAAAATGCCAAGGGAATTAAAGATAAACAGCCTTATTTCTCTGTCCCAGGAAACCTGAAACAAACAGCAAGGTAATGAGGCTATCTAGCTATTAAAGTGCATGACTGGGAAGTCAGTGACAGTGGGGTTGATAATGTTGCTGACAGTCTGAATGATTTCTTTCCTTCAGCATGCACAAAAGGAGCTGAAGGTCACATTTCTGTGACTAGGATATATTTTCCTGGGGGGGAAGTAAAATGTTAAAAGGCTTTATGATTATACCAGAGCAGATAGGCAATTAGAAGCATTAAAAGCTGACAGGCAGCAGGTCCTTATCAATTATATCTCAGAATTCAGAATTCAACCCTGGCAATGGAAGTAACAAAAATCTTTTGCTACTGAACGTTGATAGGTGACCACAGACAAGAGCAGAGGGTAGGAGGGACAGTAAAAGGCAGAAGGCAGGTTTAAATGCAAAACTGAGTAAGAATTAACTGGGAGAAAGAAAGAGTCAATCCAGGTCTATGTTTTGCTTGAGCAGAAGGTGTAGGAAGTGCTGTTCAGGAATGAAAGCAGCAAAGAACCTGTAATGAAAACACCTAGGAATGGCTGTCAAGAGAGGAAAATGTAGTAGCTGAGGAAGCATCAGAGAGGGATTAAAAAAGGAATGGATTAAGTTTTCCTATCCTACACACACATTCAGCTCAGTCCCAGGACAGCTTGCCCCTGAATGAACATCACAGTAGAAGAATGGCAATCCCAAAGTGCAGCCTCCAATTAAAAAAATGGTCCTTTGTTGTGGTAGTTCAGCCATCATCATTTTATGCTGCCATCAGCTGCCTGATCACACAGGCCAACACTGAACTCAGCAACATCTCCTCTGAAGTCTTCTTTCAGACAGTCCTGCCATAGGTTCCTGTGGACCTAGCTCTCTGCTGCCCATTGCGGTGCCAGCATCAGCTGCTGGACACAACAGACAGAGATGGCTCCTTCAGTGGCCCTTCACATAGAAGGACACCGCTGGCAGAGCTCAGCAAGTTGCAACCAGCCCCAACAGAAGCCACACTCAATAGGAAGCTCTTCCAACTGATCGGCTCCTGGTTAATATAATCCTGACCTTGCCCACCACCCCAACCATGACCACTTGGGTGAGGGCAGAGCCACAGAGACACAGGTGGGCCAGGTTCTGCCTCTGGAACATGAAGCCAATAGGAAAAACAAACCATTCTGCTAGGTTGTGACTCATCCACAAGTCAACTCCAACTCAGGGCCCACAACTCAGGCCCCAGCACTTCAGGTGGATAGTTGGATTTATAAAAAGAGCTGCAAACAAAAAAATAAAAAGCACACATCCTTATAAACACATCCATAAGACTGTGTGCTGTGGTCAAACTGTGTGCCAAGCTACAAGAAGCACTTTGTTTTGGACATATGCTAGTTATAAAGTAGAGCTTAGCTTTTCAGTTTTGTATGGCACTTAAAAATATTTCATGCTTCCTCCACCATAAAACTTCACAGGATAAAGATTTTCTTACGTAGTGTGTTAGGAAGTACACAGTGTGAAAAAACTGTGATGGAAGAGAGACTTAATTGGGGATTGTTTGAGAGAGCAAGGACGTACAAGTAGCAAATATCAGAGGAAGTCCCCACATTATCAGGCTACAGTCACCCATGGCAGCACTTGTATAAGGACTCAAAGTGCACATTAAACACAAGCACTACAAGAGTGATTCTTTTTCTTCCAGCTTTTTAATGTGACAGAGAGAACAAAAACAAAGTCCTTTGGAACAGCTGCAATTTCCAGTGACAACCAGACACAGATCAAATAAAAAAAAAACAGAAAAGGAATGGTTTCAAGTGAAGAAAAGGAACCAAGGGACTGGAATTGGCTATTTCACACACAGAGTTGACAGAACATCTAAATGAAACATTTCATTAAATGCATGACACTGGGTGTTATTTACAGTGGAACCTGCAGTGTGTGTACATTTATACAGCACTAGCATCACATACAGCAAAGAAATTTCTTTCCTTTTGTTTCTTTCACAGTTCCCAGGCTTGATTCTTCCTAAAAGCAATATTTGCTAATACGTGGGTGAGAAACTGAGGGAAAAACTTGATGGAAACATAATGTATGGGGCTCAAATCTACATAAACATAAAAATACACTCTCCAGTTTTTTTGTGTACTTTGGGAAGTCAATGGACATATGCAGGGAGTATAAATGGATCCAGGAGCTCCTTAATTATACCAGAGTATACTCTGTTGTTGGAGGTCTCAAAGCAGGACCTGGAAGAGACCCGCATTTCTGCAGAAAGCTCAGCTCCATGCAGCTTTGCTCTGTGCCCCTGTGTAAACCCAGCCTTGGAGCTGGACTCCTTAGTGCACGTCTCCAGCATCACCAAAGGACATCAGGCTGCCTGTCCAGTGTGCAGAGCATCTGGCTTTAGATATAGGCTTTCCAATAATGACCCTTTTCTTAGTTCAAAGTTTGTAAGTCACAGCATTTCAAGGGGATGAAGATCATGTGGGCAAGGAGGGGATCACTCCACCCAGCCCCAAGCTGCAGCCACCACTAGTAGGATGTAGCAGAGCCAAAGGCAGTGGCAGGAGCTGTCCTGCACAATCGAAGAAAGGGAACAGGCATATGACCACCTGTTAAATCAACAGGGAATATAAGGAAGCAGAACTCATATCACTGGTCTTTTGTAGTAATATCAATAGTGCTTCAAATGTCTGTTTCTCCATGCTCAGAAGGTCCATATTGAACTCCTCCTGTGAGCGCATTGCACTGCTGTACAGGTAAAGACACCAAGTCATAGCAGGCCAGTTCAAGTTTCCTAGAACCACCCTTCCCGTGCCATGAAGTCCCTGGCTGAATGGCTGGACTGGTGTGCCACACATGCATGAAGAGGCCCAGCTGTCCTCTAGAAGAGGTCTTTAGGATTTAAGGCAAGTCCCCCGTCTTGGTCCTCTGTGCCCCTGTCGCAGTAAGATTCATGAA